>JAJJWW010003442.1:0-101404 GCA_023531295.1 Papaver armeniacum
AACTCACTTTCTTTCTTTCGTTTTTCTTTACATATCTTATTCCTTTATTTTGTTGAGCAGAAAATGAAGATGGTATGGTTTCTATGAACTATTTTATGTTGACGTTTTAATCAGATTTATTTTTCTTTATTTACTTTGTCCTTCATGGGGCAACATAAGTGGGATTTTTATTATTCTAAATAATCAATGTCTTTTCTTTTGGTTTGTTCATATATTGTATCTTCTTTTTTGTTTTTCTTTTAAGGAAAGATTTTCCAATTTATAATGTTTTTTGTTACTACTAAACCGAATAACTTTTTTTAATATACAAACTCATAAAAATGATCAATGTCTTTTCTTTTAGTTTGTCAATGTACTGTGTATTCTTATTTTTTTTCTTTAAAGGAAAGTTTTTCCCATTTATAACATTTATAATATTTTATGTTACAATTAAACCGAACAAACTTTTTTAATAAACAAACTCATAAAAAAAATATGTGAAAAAAATAATATCTTTATGGAAAAAAAGAGAAAAAAAAACTGATATACAAGAAAAAGCATATGTAAAAAGATTACAATTGCAAGTATTTATATGCAAAGGATAAAACTTATATCAAGAGACATTTACTATTTGTTTGAAACTTTACCAAGAATACTTAAGGCTAACGATCGGCCTCATTTTCCTATGGGGAGACTGACATAGAATCATGTGATGGTGAAGATGAATATGTATGAATATGGTTATGAAATTGATTATGCTGAAATTACTACATGGTATTCTACAATGAAGGAGGCCTCTGATGAAGTTGATCAACTTTAGAAGAAGGATCTGGAGAATATGAGGAAAGAGGGCTCTCCATTGGCAATATTTTGGGAGGATGAGGAGGAGGGGAGAAGAAGAAGAGAGTAAAGCATAGTAGAAAGATGACGTTTCTAGAGACTCGTACGCTCATGGCACCTACTCCACTTGACTTATCTCCAATAGGATATTTATCAACGCCAAGGGAATCCACTGAATATAAAGTTCATGTTGATGCTTGTTTTAAGCGTAACAGAAAGCCAAGGTTTGCAATTATTGTAAAAAACCCATCTGATACTATTCAGTTTGGTTTCGTTGGGGAAAGCAAGAGCAGACGTCTTCCCCAGAGACAAATGAAGGGATAATGCGAGGTTGCACAATATGTAACCATGGAGAAGCACATGTGAGCTTCTTTTTATTCTTAATTATGTATTTTCTTTTAGTATGTATGTTCATTGTATCTTCTTTTTTTTTCTCTTTGAGGGCAAATTTTTCCCATTTTTTCTCATTATACATGTTTGTTTATTTATTTAGGATAGAAAGACTTCTTGAGGACAAAACAGGGTGTTACCACGAAGCCAGATAGTATTGCTTTTGCGCTTGAAATGTGTCTTTGTGATCTAATGGGTTAATGGCAAGTATCATGTAATAGGGAGTGGTTACTAAACTGATGCTTGTTATATTATCTAGTTTAATGCTTATGGTATGTCGGGTAATGAATAACCAACCGACCATGTCATAAACATGAAAGCTAGCATACGTGTTACATGAAGAATTGGAATTAATATTGGAATTCAGCGACTCGATGGGAGCATTTTCGATACCTATATAAATATATGTATTATTTTATTTTATTTGTAAATTATATAAATATATATTGGATTACGGAATTCATTTCAAGCGTGGTTAAGTGGCCAATTCCCAAGAGTGTTGTGCACGATAAGCCAAGAAAACCAACTTTGTACACCCAAATTCGGATTTCCCAAATAAATAACCATGTCATATTTGGAAATCGTCCCAAAAAAAAAAAAACTAAAGAATTTGTTATATATATTGGAGTTTGGTGACCCAAAAGAGACATCTTCGTACCTATAAATATACAACAAACATTAAAAAAAAAACTAAACACGATACTTGACTAGCATGTTTAAAAATAATATTTAGTGCTTCATCTAATGTCACATAGTCTTGTATATTCGGTTTTGAATTGTGAAGTAGAATATGATGGAATAATAGTAGTAGGAGGAGATAAGCCATTAGCTTGCAAGTTTGAATAATTAGATATAAATATGGATACCGATTTATCACAATTTTATCCTACAATTAATAATCTTTCTCTATTTGTTCCTTAAAAAAGCCACGATAGAATCTAGTGATGGTGAAGAAGATGATGATATATATCTCGAAAATGGTTATGAAGTTGTTGTCTCGATATTGATACGTGGTTGTATGCCATGAAAGAAGTTCGGGAAGAAGTTGTACAGTTACACAAGGAGGAGTGGGAGCAAGAGAAGGAGAGCACAATAGAAAGATAAATTTCCTCCAGAAGTCACATATTTCATTGTCAAGAAGGACGATCTCGTCTCCAATAAGATAACGCATCACGTACAAAGTTTATGTTGATGTATACTTTAGAAGGAATAGATTACCAAGGTTCTGGATTCTTGTGATAGATCCATCTCATACCAATATGTTTGGTTATGTTCGGAAAATAAAAAGTAGAAGAGTACACAGCTTCAGACCCACTTGGAGGGGATCTTTAAAGGTTCCCAACTCGTCAACTCTCTAAATGACAAGAAACCTCCTTAAGAAGGAGAACTTGATATATTTATTTACTCCAACTCATCGTATGCTGTAACTTTTGCCAACATAACGGGTAGGTCTCCACATAAGGAAGAACATTTCACAGAAGGTTGATTTTTTACACTTGTCATCATAAAATGCGCCCTAACCGGACTTCTTACTTTCGTAATATCCTTGTTGATTATTTGGCAAGATCGCAAACCTCAAAGCTCTGTGTGGTAGATTCAAAGAGGATTTCAGGAGAATTTAAAGATATAATCAAATAAATTGCAAACTATAGGCGACATGTGAAGCATCTTCCGCATAGCTCCGAAAGGATGGTGGTCGAGTGGTTCATACTTGTCGCCTTTCGTTTCAAATTCCTCATTATGTTAGTGTATAAAATTAGAGCTCTTCATGGACTTTTTCTCTTGTTTAATCATGAAAGTTTCTGCAATTTATTATTGATCCTTCATCTAGATAGTTTTCATGTAATTGTTATAATTCAAGGAAAGACCATTCTTTCGTCATTAACTTTATTAGTGCCTCATTGTTTATAGCTCATGGGGTTCGATATCCACTGGTTGTTCGTATAATATCTATGGTTTTTTTATTTATTGTATTGCTTATTTTCAAGTAGTTGTTGAGTTCAGTTTCTCTATTATTGAATAATGGCTCTATGGAATCACGAGAATTTTAAGCATTACTGCTTTTTTAGGTATCCAGTATTTTGGCACCAAGAAAATACTTATGAGTTGTCTACCTGGGTTTCTTTTTTATCAGACGCTTTCTATATGTTTGTATGGCTTATATTTATATATCTATTGTGTTAGTTAGTGTAAGCAGCACAATATTGATTAATCTATCCATTTGACTTGAAGATAAAAACAATTATTCATAATTCAGCACAATACTCCCTCTAATTTAAGAAAAGAGATACTATCACCTTTTCAATTTAACCTAAAAATTGCCAAATTGAAAAAGTGAAAATACCTCTTTTCGAAAAACGAAGGAATTACTATTTACCATCAAGGCTTAGAGCTTCTCCAATGGTTGTTTTGCTTTTTCCTAGGTGGCAACACAAACAAGAATCCTCATTCCAATTTTACCTTAAGCTTAGGGGAAATAAATAAATCATCTCAAATGGTGTTGTTTGTGATCATTTTTTTATCAATTGTAAAAAAAAGGGAGCCACCAGGGGCATTTATTAAAAACCGAAAATAGGTACAACATTGGTGGAAGGTAACCTAGCAACAAGCTGGGCCCCACACCTTTTTGAAATACCTAATCTATAGAAAAGAGAGTTTCATATCTTATAATTTAAGTCATAATTAGCTATGGAATTCCTCCTCAAAAGCACCATCATGTCTTCACCTAGTTCACCTAGAGTAGAGAAAGCAAGGACGTTGAAACCATAACTGTGAGCTGAACACTTATCCAAATATTTAGAGCGTTTGCGAGAGATAGCACTGGAAATGACAACCCCTAGAGTAAAAGAACGACCATCAAGCATTTCTGAAAGGGAGAAAACACCCGTAACGTCAAGCAAATTTTATTTAACAATTATGAGAGCTAAAAATAGTTAATTAATACACTAGAATTAGTATTAATTAGTTAAGCAAAAACTTACTAGGATAGCTTGATATCCTTAAGGTGAATGTCTAAATAAATAAATAAAGCCATGTTATCTTTGCATTTAACTAGAACACGGGCACGCGCTTTTGTGCGTGCATGGACATGCCTCACGTCCACCGATCCAAGCCCCAAGGCAACCCAAATGCATCCATTTGTACCACTCGTAATTAAATATTAGAGAGAGGTGTTTTTAGTGATAAGAAGCAATAGTATATCCTTATAAACCCTTTTTTTCTCACCTTGAGCCGCGTCGATCCCACTCGATCTCCAATTTTTCGTCTCCTTTTAGATTTTAGATCTAACTAACTCTTTCAATCATCTTCCATAGACCAAACTTCAAACCTAAATATCAAATTCCAATTTGTATACTAAGTACTAACTTGTCAAAATCAAGAAAGGAAATATACAATGAAAACCAATTCATCTTTCTCTTCATGAAAGAAGTTAGGATTTGTTAATTTCTGAATCTCCTACTTCATTGTCTATGTTGTACGTTGATTGATGAAAGAAATTTATATAATTTGGTTATTTTTTTCGTTCTTTTTTTGTGTTTAAGCGAGTAAGGTGCCCATCGGTTAGAGTTATTCTTAAGTCTCTGATGATTAGCTTATTCAATCTTTAGTTTTTCAATCATGAGGATCATACTGTGTAATACTGTCTGTATTCTTGATTTAGATTTTGATCACAGAGAAATTTAGATTTTGATCATATGTGATGGTTGAATGAGGAATAAAAACTAAGGGCAAAGTTGTCTAACATAATTTGCAGCTTCACTTGCTACAGTCCTTTATATAATAGAATAGATTGAGAAGTTTGGATTTGAGAAAAATTCTAGGAAAATGAATAGCTTTTACTCTTGGTCATCTTTAGAGGAAGTACGTAAAAGCCAAAAATCAAAAGGCGGTACACATTTTTTGATGCCTTCTTCTTTCATTGCAGTCTGGAAACATTCAAGCTGGATTTGCTCAATATCCTTGGATTCTCTCCTTCAATGTTGTCATTTTTTGCCTCTTTGATTTGCCGCCTTGTGGTGCACAGCTAGTGTCTTTGATCTCTTAGGGACAAATATGTATTAATACAATTCAACTCAGCTCAGTTCAATTCAAACATACAAATCAAAATGGCAATTAACTGGGAAGAAGAAATGCAGCCTGCTAAGCCACAAATCCAAAACCAAAATTGAGATTTAAACGATGTAAAGTTAAAGAGCAAGTACCATGTGGATTTGGAGATGTGGCGATTTCATTAGATGCGACGTTCGACTCCTTAAAGCAAGCGGTTCTTTAAAATTATGATCAGATATAGAATTGGCGGGACAGATGAGAAAGATTTCTCGAACTTCTAGATGTTCGGGTTAACGAGAAAATATATTGAATGAAACATCCAAGGGAAGATCGTTCATACCCATATTGCACCAAAACTTCCAACTTCACCCAAAGGGGAGCCAACAATCCGAATCAGAATCAGCTTGTTGGAGATGAAATAGTCCCACATTGCCTAAAACACCTAACCTCTATACACATATAACACTATGGGCCTCTCCACTTATGGATAATTGGTTTTGAGTTGGAAGCCCAGAAACCTTACAAAGCCAGACACTTTCTCCAAGTAAATAAACTTTTCATTTATTCTTTATTTTGATGGAGAAAACAAACCCTTTTCCCTGACTAGACACTCTCTCCAAGTAAATAAACTTTTAGTATTCCAAACTGAAAGAGTAAACACAGCCTCTGTTTATACAATCGTTATATAACTACATCTAATTAACCTCGTTTGATTGGGGCCATGAATATTGATTGGGGGCCTTGACATTTTATTTGCACCTCAAATTTTCCAGGGGCGTATTAAACCGATTGTGAAAATACTATTTTATCCTTCACTACAAATAAATCTTAAAAACCTATTAACCCTTAATCCTAAGCCCCAATTCATTTATAGTTCTAAACAAAAAGATCACTCCCTCCCCTCTCACCCTCTCGACTCTTCTCCTCCTCCATTAACGATTCCAAGAAAAAAAAATATTCTTCACCCGAAAAATTTAGATTCTGAGAAAAGGGTCGTCAATTCGACAAGCCTAAACCCTAACGATTTTTCATATGCACAGAGACCATAAAAAATCGTTAGGGTATATGATGATCAAGATAATGACCATATTTACTCGGTTTTCATATTTTTTTACTCTAGATTAGAGTCGTTAACATAATATAGAAACCTGACGATCTCTATTGACGAACCCTTTTTTAAACGATCCAACGACCCAGGGTGAAAAACAAACGGCCTCTTCATCTAAAATTTTTCGAAACAGTCTTGGTATAGACATACAAAATAACGACTCTTTGTGACCCAAGCTAAGAGTCTTCGGGGTATATCATATTACCCCGACGATTTTTCCATAACATGGAAAAGGTTGCAGTTTGAGTCGTCTTTTGGGTGTCAATACATTGGCGACTTTTATAGAGTACGTTGGGGTATACATCCCTCGACATTGACGACTTTTTCTCTGTGTTGTGATATATATCCAATCCATGAGAGAATTTAAGATAATCTTACCATCAACGCAATCATCTTTGTTACTTGAACCTTCTCCAACATCATTTCCCCTACTTGAATTACTCATTTCTAAAAGCCCCAAGTTTTCCTCTAAAACCTCCTCTTCTTCTTCTCAACTCAAAAACAAAAAAAAAAAAAATTGATTCTAAAATCTGATTTTAATCTAACATAATCTAACTACACTAATTAAATTAACTTTATTAAGTTTTAATACTAATCATTCAAGGGCAGTTTAGGTATTTAGAAAAAAAAAATTGTTAAGGGGTGACCCAAATTAGGTTTGGGTGACCTTTTTTATCCTGATGTGGGAGGCCCCCAATTAATATCATTGGCCTCCATATTAATCCGACACATATCCCAGATTCCTAGATGATTTTACTCCCGCAAGTAGAATTGACTATACTATGTCTATGAGGAATGGCAATAGAAATGACTGTACTTATGGACAAAAATATTACAGTGAACACCAATGATGGCAGATACATCGGCTCTCGAGTCATCGGCATTTGCAACACCTTATATTTCAAACTAACCGAAGTAATGGGAACTGGGAATTTATTCAAAAAATTTCAATTTTCCGTTAACAGCCGATGTGAGACGATACGTTTAGCAGATGGTTCCAATGCAAACCCATGTGCTGCAAATGGGCTTTATTATCTTCACGAAATGTCGGATGTTTTAAAAGAACTAGTTTTTTGGGGACAGTGGTTTTGAGGACCACGTGCCTGCCAGCCACCTTCCCATGGTTATAAGGGGTGTCCAAAAAAGTGTGGAAAATGACTAACCTACCCCTTAATATAATTTAATTTAAAACTAACCTAATAACCACATATATATATATAACCACCACCTCCTCCCACCACCGCCGCCCACCACTACCACCTCTGACTACCACCACCACCAACCACCAACACCACCACCTATATATATATATATATATATCTTAATTTAAATCATTAACATATTTATTCTTTTACCTAATTAAAATTATAACTAATCTACAACTTCTTCTTCTTTTATTCTACAATTTTTCTTCTTCTCTTTTTCATCAATTTTTGATCATCTAACCCTTTATCATATACAAATCTAATCAAAATCATCAAATTTTTTAGCCCGCCGATTCATTGAATTTTCATCGTCGATTAATCAATCTTTTATAAACAAACCTATCCATAAGTATTTTCCCACAAACCCATTACTTCTAATTCGTTTTTGATTGAAATTTTGAGCAAGAGTCATCAAAATATGGTTTAAATGGAAATTACTGATGGCATGTTCGGTTAGGAATAGTTTTAAAAAAAAACTAGTTTGCTAATCCAACATTTCAAAACCAAGCACACGAAGAACACTTCGGTTATCACGAATTAATTTTTTCTTAACCGAACTCAGTGTTCGGTTGGTTCGCAAAGAAGGCTAAAACTATTTTCTAACCGAACTTTACGAATATTACAAAAAAAAAAAAAATCAAATGCAATCGAACTGTGTTATTTTTCCCATTATGTTGATTTTTGATTTAACCGAACTTTGCCCACTATGTTCGGTTGGTTCGCAAAAAAGGCTAAAACTATTTTCTAACCGAACTTTACCAATATTACAAAATAATAAAAAAAAAAAAAATCCAACGTAACCGAATCACTATTTTGCCCACTATGTTGAGTTTCAATTTAACCGAACTTAACCACATGTTCGGCTTGTTCATAAAAACCTTGGACAAACCGAACTCTTAACTAATTGTGTGTAGTTCTGTTAGATATTGGTTGGTATGAAGTTTTGCGAAACAACCGAACTTTGTACACTAATGTGCAATCTTATTTTACATAAGTTCGGTTAGCTATTGTTGCAAACTAACCGAACTTATAGACCTAGAGTTCGGTTACATTTCTAGCCAAACCGAACATAACATCAGAATCCTATTTTTACAAAGTTCTAACATGTCCGTTAACCGACTTCAAAAAACCTCCATTATTGGAGAGTTCGGTAACATGTGTTTTAGAAAAGTAACCGAACTACACTTTCGGATGAGTTCGGTTACATATTTCTTCACACAAGGTAAAAAGGAACAAGCCCAAATCTACTTAACAAATTCACATTTTTTTGAAAATTTGGACCAATTCAACCAACATTATCTAAGTTTAGAGCATACACTGGTACCAATTCACATTTTCCATGTTTTTCTTCTTCATCTTCTCGAACTTTACTCTCTCAATAATTCTACTTCTTTTTAAAAAAAAAACCATCTGTTTTTTTAATCTCACTAATTATCTTTAACTTAATCATTTCACTAATCATTACACTAACTATTATTAACACTAACTAATCATTATCCAAAATTAATCAGAGGGTAATTTAGGTATTAATAGAAATATCTAGATAAGGGGTGACCTAGATTTACTTCTAAATGTCTTACTAAAAATAGAACCATGGTCCCCTAAAAAACCATGGTCCCCAAAAAAACGGTTCTTTAAAAAAAGTAAAAAAAAATTAACACTGTGTGACTTACCAGTAACATCACCATCGGTGATCTTACAAAGCTTCTTTTCTCCTATTTTGGAGTAAGGGTTGTGTGGATTTCTACGGTTTTTAGATATGCAGTGTTTTGGTACCAACTTAAGGAAGTATAAAACCATTTCCTGCAATCAGTCAGGTCAAATATGGCCAGTGCTCAGTTTTGCATTTATTAGTTTCGGTCTCGAATTGATCATGGACGCTTTAAACCAAGTGTCTTGTTTCTTGTCATTGATTTCCAATTTTCCGTTTACCGACAATGTGAGACTTAGGGGTGAGCATTTTACCAGAATCATGGATTTAACCGACCAACCGTTCATTTTGCGGATGGATGTCCGGACCGCTCGTTAATGGGTTGATGCGATGGAATTTTTGAAATCCAACGGATAACGGATCGGGCCTGATGGAACCTCCAAAACCGTTGACATCCATATCCGCTAAATTAAGGGCATTTATATAGTTCTAGAAAATACTATGGATATTTGTATACATATATAGGATATGTAGGTTTTATAAGGAGTCATCTGTGTTAGCTTTATTTTCTTTACTATAAATTTTAACTAAAACAAATCCATTGGATTATCCGCATCCAATCCGTGCATCCATTGGGTGTAAATCCGTTGGATATGGATTGGATGCGGATGCTAAATTTGAAATCCGTAGTGCAATGGATTGGATGCGGATGAGGCGAAAACCGGTCCATACCGGCCCATGCTCACCCCACTGAGACTATACATTTAGGGGATGCCTCCAGTGTCAGGCCCATGTTACTAATGGGCTTCTGTAATATAACGCCGATTCGCCGAATGTCGAATGCCGAAATTTAACACTGCCAGACAGAGACTGCCATTTACATTGGTGGTCTTACAAAGCTTTTCTCGATTTTAATTTTCCGATGACTTCCATTTGGATCTTGTAAATTGTAATCTGGCAATAGTCTCATGGTAGAGTAAAAGAAGAACACGAGCTTGCATTAAATCCTTTCAGAAAGAGCAAGGCCGGGTTTGGTACGACAATCCCGATAGTACTGGGTATCAAAATACTGCCTTCCCCTTCTCATTTCATATCGAAATTTAGCAAACAAGCAACAGCAAGAGAAGCCTCATTACAGGGACGGTATTAGGGGGTGGCTTACCCAGGCTGAAGCCCACCCCAAAATTTCTAAAAGATGTTTTGTTAGTGTAATTTTTAACATTTGTAAAATTTAGAATGTGTGTAAATTTTAATTAGCCCATTAATTGTTAAGATATGATTGGTGTGGAAGAAATCAAAAGATTTTGGAACCCGGTCCGCATGGATAGATCTCAACCGGTTCAAAGGCTATGAAAAACAAGTATTCATGATGTTTCTAAAATCGTGTATTGAATGGGCTCAATTGCTACGTGTCGGTTGATAAGATAAAACTCGTGTGTCAAATGGGATGTCTTGTCCTTAACTAAGCAAGCGTTTGACCACCTTTAAAAAAAGAAAAAAAGCAAGTGTTTGTCCAAAATTCATTTTTCTTCTATGAAGTGACCACAATTTTATGTATATCTATGTATAATCTAAAATGCAACAGGTAATCATGAGACAAAAATACAATACGTCATGACTTATTATGCTTATATGTACAAACTCCAAATATTTTTGCATCCCTATAATAACCTTTAAAACTAGAAATTAAATTTCTTCGGCGCTTAAATAAATCAGATTATTATTTTCGATACATAATTATTCCTCCCTAATATTAGTACAAGGTGAAAAAATTTGATTCAAAGCTTTATGCTCCAAGGAAAAGAGATCGTGTGGCAACCCATACTCAGCTTTAAGTATATTACCGCAGTTGTCATTCTTGCAGTTGAGATAAATTAAGTTGAGAGTTCGAGAAAAAAAAAAATTAGCCCACCCAAACATAAATTCCTAGTTCCGTCGCTGAGCCTCAATGTTCAAAATAAAATAATCAGTGGATTGGTTTGTTTGAGTAGAAGTTTAATTTGGAAAACTAAGCCAATGAAAACAAATGTTTTAAAAGGACGACACATCACAACACACTAAAAGAATGACGACTTAGATAGGAAACAATCTCTATCATGAAACAAATGTTAAAATTAAATTGTCATGCTCCTTTTGTGCTCAATATTCTCCATTTTAAATTGTGTGAAATTAGAAAACAAGCAAGGTTCACATGTGCATTTGTGCTTATATACACCTGTAGGGATTGGTTTGGTCAAAAATCTAAAAGAAACTGATCTAAATTTAGATCATTTCATTCTCATAGAATTATGATATTTTCCATTACAAAATAAGATGTTTGAGGAAACTAACTTCCATAGATACATAAAGAAGCGGCCTAAATCTTGGTACATTGAGAATAAAGTAGTATATGCCTTTTCGTGCAGGGCAGAAGTAGTGCATTACGATTATGATTACTTGGGCATCTGCATAGCTTACCTAAATATTAATCTCAACGGGATCTCAAAGAAGAAAAGAAGAAAAAGATTGTCTAATATGTTATAGCATCAAATGTTAGTATGTTATCCCATCTTTATTTCTGAAATTGGAGCAACACTTTAGTTTACAACTTTTACCATTTTTTTTATGTTTTGCTCTTTCATTCTTTGTATAAACCTTGGGTACTTAGCAGTAAAGGTTTGTGAAAGCTACCAAAAGTAATGAACCTTCCTGTATTACCGTCTAATAGATGTCTCAAACTAGGCCTTAAGCATACTGAAGTAGGAGCTCTAAAAAGGGAAAAGTTGTATTCTTGTCAATGGTTTGACATATGTACTTGATTTGTTTTGTATAGTTCACGGCTTCATGCCTAACTTGGATACTAACCGCTGTTGAGTCAGGCTGGATAGGAATCCGAGTCATAAGACTCAATTCGGACAAGTAAAGAAACAAAACCTCCCTTGAAAGTTGGAACGCATGTGAAATGCGATCAGTTGGACTGCAACTGGGTACTTCTAAAAACCAACATTGCACAATTTCTTTTTCTTCTTTTTTTTGGACCCGTCGATAAGAAGAGATTTGAAATTACTTAAGTGGTATCTCAACCAAATACGACCTAAACAAAAAATGATACCAAATTTGGAATCGATTACCCGAAGAAGAGAACAAAAGAGCCAAGTGAAAATAGATAAATACCATGCACTAGTCATCTCATATCCAACTCAAAGAGAACGATATAAATTCGAGTCTAATAAAACTATTACCATGGTAGCTGTTAAACCCAATATTTCACTCCGCCCAAAAAAACCTTGAATTTTAGTGTATGGCTTAGCCCAACAATACACAATTTCATGCATCATCGGTATTGAACTGAACTTGACAGTTGACACACATAATAAGTTTTTGTTTTTCGTGCACTTTAGAATAAATGAATTATCATGCTCATTCTGTGTTTATATGTGAGACCATAAAACAAAGAATATTTGTATTGTTTGTACCTAATACGGCCTTATAAATTTGTAATATTTACAAAATTTATAAAATATATGAGTTAGATATTTGAGGAAATTGAACCGCTAGAAGATGGTGTTGAGGGTATAGACTCATAAGTTATCATGAATAGTAAAATAAAAAACGTTCTTGTTGAACCGTGATTTGGGACTATATAAAAATAACCCACTCACAACAAAACCCATAAATAATACCCTGTTTATCCATGAATTTTGTGTTTTTTTTTTTTTTTTTTTTTTTTTGACATCTTAAACTCTGAAAGCTTCAAATTTAGTTATCTTTATCCATCACTGAGTCACATGCCTCACGCCTGACACGCATTAAGGTGCCGTGATGTATTCCTGTCGTATGCGTCTCAGGCACCTACATTCCATTATTTGTGTAAGACTCGTATCCGGTGCAATAAATATGCCTCCGACGAAAACTTTGGTCTTGGGCTCTATACTGAGTCCCATGTTTGTTTGATCATGCATCCATCCTGATATTGATACCATCACATATGACAATCAATCCTTGCTTTACTTCAACAGTTGATTGATACCACAACGGATGCATGGCCACAATGGAGAATCGGCATGGTATCAACTGTTGAAGTCGAGCTTGATCGATGATTCTAAGGCGCTAAGGAAGCCCCATTTATTCTCGCCCAATTTGTCGTATGCGTCTCGCACCTACTCTGTGTTCTTTATTCTCGCCCAATTTATTTTATTTTTCTTTCGTTTTTACCATTTTGGCCTCATTTAATTTACATGATATATTTAATGAAGTAATGAAACTATGGGCAAGTTTAGCATTTCAAAATGTGCAGCTTCATTTTACTGTAGATGAATAGTGCTAAGGGGTGTTCCCTTTATATAATAGAATAGATACATAGTACATACACTCTTCTTCGAAAACAATCCTTCCCAAAAATTTCAATTTTCCGTTAACAGTCGATGTGAGACTACACGTTTAGCGGATGCCTCCGGTGCCAGGCCCATGTGCTGCAAATGGGCTTTTGTTATCTTACAGGAAATGTGCTGCAATGCCTCCACTGCTACATTGACTACTAGTAACATTGGTGATCTTACAAATCTGCTTTTCTCGATTGATTCTAAATTTCTGATGACTTTCGTCTGAATCTTGTAAACTGTTATTTGGCGATAGTCTCATAGTAGAGTAAAAGAAGCAGAGGAGCTTGCGTTAAACCTTTCTTAAAGATAAGGTCGGCTTTGGTATGAAAATCCCGGTAGTACTAGGTATATTCTACCTCGACAAATGTATTAGATTACTATGCCTTTCAGTTATGCCCTTTTTGTTTCATATTGAAATCTAGCAAGCAAGCAACAACGAGAGAAGCTTCAATCTGCAGAAATTCAGTGGATTGGTTTGAGTAAAGTTTAATTTGGAAAATTCAATGATGCCAATGGAAACAAATGTTATGAAAAAAAGGACGACACATTATACAGAGAACATCACAACACACTAATTAAAAGAGGGACGACTAAGACTGGACACCCAAAAATCAGAAAACATGCATCTACCATGAAACAAATGCTATATTTTCCATTACAAATAACGTGAAATCAGAAAATAAGCACACTTCACATGTGCATTTGTGCCTAGAAAGAATTGATTTGGTCAATAATCTAATAGAAATTGATCCAATTTAGATCATTTCTTTTCTCATTGATTTTTTATACTTTTCATTTGAAAATATATAAAATAAGATATTCGAGGAAATCGACTTTCATGAATACATAAATTATTCGTCTAATGATTGGTACATTGACAATGAAGTATACCTTTCATAGAGGGCATCTACTCAGCTTACCTAAATGCTAATTCAATTAACATTGATCTCAAAGAAAAAAAGTAGAAAAGGATTGCCTAATCTGTTATAGCATCAAAAATGTCGTCCCATGTTTATGTGTTTCTCTTTCATTCATTGTTTCTTAGCTTCTTTGATATGATTATAAACCTTAGTTAGGAATCACATCAGCAATCGCGGCGGAAACATGGGGGCTACTAATGGAGGCTAGAATAGCAACTCAACAATTATGGCCGAATGTTTGGTTTGAAGCAGACTCAAAATCACTAATACAATTGATACAACACCAACAAAGCGACACCCCATGGTATCTACAAGATATGCTACAAGAAATCAACAGTCTAATATCAAAAATTCTTATGGAAACAATCACACATGTATACAGAGAAGGCAACCAAGCGGCAGACAAGGTGGCGAACGAGGCCGTGGAACACCAGAAGGAAAACCCTAAAAATGCACAAACAAAAGTCTGGGACAACATATGTCCAACTTTCCTAACTAGCATCTCCCTTGATGATAGAAATGGAATCAAATTTCCAAGAACTGTCAACATTGTAACTCACCATTAAGTAATAAAATTTCCAACTTCAAAAAACAACAAAAAAAAACTTAGTTAGCAGTAAATGCTTGGGAAAGTTACCAAAAGTAATGAACCTTACCATCTTTCCGTTTGAATAGATGTCCCAAAACTAGGCCTTAAGCACACTGGAAAATGGGAGCTCTAAAAAAGGAAAGTTGTAATGTAATTTAATTTTTTTTTCTTTTTGTATATTCCATGGCTTGATGCCTAATGTGGATACTAAAGGTCGTTGAGTCAGGCTAATTAAGATTCGAGTCATAAGACTCAGTTCGGACAAGTATATTAGTAAAGAAAATAAAATCTCCCTTGAAATGCAGGTGAAATGCGACCAAACTTGTTAGGCTTTAATTTGGGTACTCATAAAGATTAAAAGTGCACAATTTCATGTATAATAGGTACAGGTATTGAATTGAACTTGTCACACACAATGATTTGTATTCTGTGCGCTTGAGAATAAATGAATTATCATGCTCATTCAATGTTTAGATGTGAAACCAGGAAAACAAAGACTATTTGTATGCACAATTATGCATATATATATCCAAAGCGCATGTCAAGGCATTGACCCTAAATATTTAGACATTACAAACTTATAATTTCTAAAATTACAAAATTTACAAAATATACGAGTCAGATGTTTGAGGAAATTGAACCGCTAGAAGATGGCTTGTGAATAAGATATGTGATGAGATTTAATCCTTTCTGTTTTTTCTAGTCTTAGCTTCGTTATATTAAGTTGGTGTTAATCTTTGATATGGTTACTTTGTATTAATTGTTCAGGTTAAAAGTTTTATGGTAAAATCGGTAAGACTATGGGTACCTAGATGTTATTATACTTCGTAACATTCTATATATTTTTCATTCGATTATTAACTTTTTTTTTTCTTTATTCCAAAAAACATGAGTAAATAGTGGTGTAAATTTTAGTTTGCAGCCAAGTAGTAGATTTTTATCATTTTCCTATGACTTGTAATTTCAGCACAGATAAGTACTTCACCTAAGAAGTTGTTATAAAAGAGTTTGGATATAAGTAACAGAAAAATAAAAAAATCTCCGAGGGGATGAAAGAGAGTCAGTCGTATACCTCTTTTCACCCCCACCCACCCCACCCCTACCCCCCCTTATTCTTGAGTCAAAACCACTAAATATGTTACAATGCCACCTTTCTTCATCTTAATTTTCCTAATCATATCTACCTTTCTCCCAGATATCCACCCTTTTTCGTCTTATTTCTTTCTAGTTTTCTTCCTATGCCCATTGTATTTCTTTTAATTCTGTGATTTTCTTAAGGTTTCCCTATGTTTCATATAACTCAGTGAATTCTGGTTCTTCTATTATCATTTGGTACCATTTCTGCTTAGCTTTTTTTATCTTTGCTGCTTTTTGTCTTACCAATTTCTTTTAAGTTTCAACCTTTGAGTTTTGAAAATAAGAGAAGCAAAAGGATTTATGTGATTCAGAGGTTTTGCTCCCTCTATGTAGGTGGATTTGATTTTGTCTTTAGATTTTTATCCCTTCTCTTATGTTTCTCTCGTGGAGATAGATCAGATATGTCAGTTGTTGAATCAACTTGAATTAAATCTTAACTATAAAAAAACCCTTTGTTAATCAGCTTCTTGGGATTATTTCTCTTAATGATCAATCAGATCGATTTATGGCCTCAAGTAATAGCAGTAACAGAGACGGTATTTTGGTTGGTGAAGGCTTAGCATCTCCTGCTTGTGTTGTTGAAGATTTAGAGAGGCATAATAGTTTCCCAGTGACTGATATCATCATCTCCGGTGACCTTCATCTAACTTCAGACGATGAAGGCTCCGACCATGTCACGCTGAAGACGGATTCGATTGATTTTAAATTCTATGACGAGAAGGAACGAATTACGGTGTTCAACGATAGTAAGGCTATTGAGTCTGGAATTCCAGGTAACTGCAAGTTTAATGTTTCCGGCGAAAGCAACTATACGTGCGTAACAAAAGGAACAGGGGGTTATAAGAGCTTACCGGAAGATGAAGTTGGGGATACAGGTCACCTAATTTTAGGTCAAGTTTCTTCTTTTGACTTAAGTCTTACTCATGGACTAGATGTGAACAATGGGCTTGTAGTTAACTTTGTAGCATGTTGGTGTTACTTTTACATGTGGGATTTATTGGGCCTACCCTGTCTTATGAAGAAAAAAAAGTAAAAACCCAAGGGAGGTTGTTATACCGATAATGAATCCTCTTGTGAGGTTTGGTAACAGCTTAAAAGTCTCAGGTGATTTAGTTGATGGTCAAGCCAAGTTCCGATCTGTCACGTGTCAATGGTCCGGCCAAGGCAAAGGCTGGTCTGGTCAAAGTCAAAGGTTGGGTAAAATCAAGATTTTGTCTATCCAAGTCAATCTATTAACCTACTTGCAGAACTTCATGTCATCAAAATCTTCAAGTACAATTAGAGCCT
Source organism: Papaver armeniacum (assembly GCA_023531295.1). Classification (NCBI taxonomy): domain Eukaryota; kingdom Viridiplantae; phylum Streptophyta; class Magnoliopsida; order Ranunculales; family Papaveraceae; genus Papaver; species Papaver armeniacum. Next base: position 17,518 of record JAJJWW010003442.1, read on the forward strand.
TAGCAAGTCTCAGGTATTTCATACCTCTTTATGGTCCTCTTTACACAACTGATACTAAGGTTTGTAGACAGATTAAACTTGATCTTTATTTGTTTCTCTTTGATTTGGAGGGTTTACTCTTTTACTTCTCAAGAAGCATGTTAGTACATGCATGATTATCTTGATGGGTGAGATTGATTTGGAATTCCATTATCCAGAATATACTTTGAGTATTTTCCATAACACTAATGGCAATTTACTTTTGCTTTTAAATTGTTGGAGAAGTAGTTGTCTAGCTAGGAACCCTAAGGATGGTTGTGTCTTTAAGGGTGATTATAGAGCTTCCCATTATTCTACAGTTGGGAAAACAATAGCCTATAGACAGATAAGGCTCGATGTTTACCCATTTTCTCGAGAATGGAAGTGCTTTAATCTCTTGGCTCTTAGAAATGATAATACCAGCTGTTTGAATATGCCTCTGGGATATAGATATGGTGTACACTCCTGTGGGGATGATAAAGTAAATGAGCAGCATGCTAATGATTGTTGTGTCCTGGATCAAATTGTAAGACATGATCTCGCAATTATGTGAACCTTCATAGCCTTCCACAAGCTATAAATCATAAAGATTAATACTTCAAGGAAGACCAAGCTATATTTATATTTGTTCTTTCGGGATTTAAATAGTTTAACCTCCTTTGCTCTTTTTGAGTATGAAACTGATTATTTGACATCCTTTGAAGATGAACTTACTTGTTGGGATCTATTCTCCACTGGTGATTATAGTTTTACTAGGAATTGTAGTTATTCTACACCTTTGGGGATTTGGGCTGGAAATTCTTATATTTGGCATGGGTATAAGGAGATTTTTATTAGTAGGGACATTTAGTCTTGTTGGATGTGTATATGGATTCTTTTCGCTTCCTGACGGTTTTTGAAGGATCTTTTAGTTATGCTCTTCCCTTACAATCAGTCTGGTATCTTAAACACTTGTGATTGTTTACAAGACTTCAGTTTGCACTTCTATTTGATATACCTCGACATCAGACCTTTAAGCCATTTTGTTCCTTCGGCGAGGGCTTGGGCAGTAAGTACATATATCTGTTACGAGTATAGGATGCATTTTGTTGATGATCACAATGGGATTGCTTGGATGAGGAATGAGTATGTGTTTGAATTTCTCCTTGGTTTCTTTCCTAGCTATTTGTTCTGTGCCAATTGCAATATTATGGTTCTATCATCAATTTCTCTTGGGGATGCAATTCTTCGGATTTACAACATTATTTATACTATTATTACTATCATTCTTCTGCTAAGAAGCGTGACACTATTCCTTTAAGCCAGAACTCCTTGGAGGGCTTGGGAGCGGTAAGTTGTGCGTCGTTTCCTCAGTGGTGTGCAAGTTCTTGTTACCCTCAAGTTGGCCCGGCATTTACCTATCTTGATAGAATTATCGTGTGGTTTGGTTTGTTCTCCTATAGTTGGTTTGTAGTGCTGACAACTTGTTTGGTCGTGGATGAAGCCCCTTTAGCCTTTGATGATGTTCTCTTTTGTTTAGTAGCAATCTGGATCAATAGTATCTATCTTTTTATTTCCCTTTGTTGTCTTTTTATATCACTACACCAAATTCCCGGAATCGTAGCAGGCATTCGTAACGGCGAATTTCCCGTTACGAATTTCCCGTTACAAATGGCCGTTACAAAAAATTCGTAACGAATTTGAAGCCGTTACTATTTTTTTAATTAAATAACAGAGCCAAGCCGTTACGAATTTTTATAAGCGTGCCACTCACACGCTTGGTCACACCAAGGTCGTAACACCTTGAGTATATGCGCGTGCCACTCACGCCTAGCTTTATATTTCCACCCACGATTAATTACACGAGAGGATATTTCCTCCCACGAGTGTGCCGTTCACATCGGGAGTTCCATGGATAAGATAATCGAATTCTGTACTTCCATTTTTCATTTCTCTCGATTCTATTATTAACTCATCTGCGTCTCGGGCGAAGAAACTAGGGTTTCATCACCCGATTTTTTTTCTCTCTCGAGTCTCTTTCTGAGAAACATAACGAAATCTCTTGAATCTTGCAATACCTTTCCATTAGCGAGAGATGCAGTGTAAGTTTTAATCGTTAGAAGTTTTTTGATTTTAGGGTTTCATATTTTTTTTAATCGATCTGTTTTTTTATGGCTTCATTTCATCTTTATCTTCCATTTTTTCATCGATCTGTGTAAGTGTTAATCGTCAGAGTTATGTTTTGTTAATCTTCTTCATATAAATCTAATTCCATTTTTTTCTAATTTCTGTTAGGGTTTGAAGACTTGAAGATTGAAGAATTAGAAGACTTAGAAGGTATAAGTTTGAAACATTGAGCTGATTTTAGGGTTTTATGTTAATTTCGAAATTTTCTATTTTTTTACTTTGTAACCTAATTTCTAGTTTGTAATCTAATTTCAATAAGTTCTAATTTATAAGTTGTTGGTGCTTTGATTGACATCATTAGCTTCACTTGTCTATTCTAGTTTTTGATATGTTCTAGTTTTTGATCCACTAGTCTGTGTAAAGATGCATCTTTCTTTGTTAGACATGGTGTAGTTTTTTTGCCTTAGAAGCATACTAAGTTGAGTAGGCATAGTGCTACCTGATAAAGTCTTATATAATCTTGGAAGGTTTGATGAGAGCTAGACAGGACTTGGACCTAGCTAGGTTGTGTAACAACGAGAGCGTGCGTGGGTATGGTGACGTGCGTGGGTATGGTGGCGTAATTGATTAGTGTGTGTTGTTGTGACATATGCTTCAAAGTCGATACATTTTAAAAGTTTGACTAATGTTGTTCTATATCTTGGTCTTTGCGAGCCGGGAGAGGATCCTTTTGGCAAGAGACAAACAGAAAAGAAGCAAGCTACGGAATCTTGTTAAGGTAGTAACCTAAATTCCAGTTTGTATGTTCTATAAATATGCTCATCATGATTTGAACTTTAGTTTCATTTTAAGGTAGTTTTCAAGTTTAAATGAACTAAAGTTATGAAGTTTTGTTTTGATATTGGTGATTCTAAGTGAGCATGATGATAAGCTGTCCTAGTGGTGATTTACAAAAGCTACTTGTAGCTCATTCTCTCTTCTTTGAGGGGATGTTTATGTCGCTAACTTGCAGGGCTTCGGCAACCCTGTACCACTAGGACTAAGTTATTTTATTTTGTATGTTAAGTTGTGTATAAACGAGTTTGGTTTTATGTACTCTGTGAGCATGATGATAACAGTCCTAGTGGTTATTCGCAAAAGCTACTTGTAGCTCATTCTCTCTTCTTTGAGGGGATGTTTATGTCGCTAACTTGCCGGGGCTTCGGCAGCCACTGCACCACTAGGACTAAGTTATTTTATTTTGTATGTTAAGTTGTGTATAAAAGAGTCTGGTTTTATGTACTCTGTGAGCATGATGATAACAGTCCTAGTGGTTATTCGCAAAAGCTACTTGTAGCTCATTCTCTCTTCTTTGAGGGGATGTTTATGTCGCTAACTTGCAGGGCTTCGGCAACCCTGCACCACTAGGACTAAGTTATTTTATTTTGTATGTTAAGTTGTGTATAAACGAGTCTGGTTTTATGTACTCTGTGAGCATAAAGTCCTAGTGGTGATTTACAAAAGCTACTTATAGCTCATTCTCTCCTCTTTGAGAGGATATTCCTGTCGCTAACCTCATGGGCTTGGCAACCCTACCACTAGGACTAAGTGATTTTATTTGATTCTTTTAAATATCAATTTTGAAGGGTAATATGTCATCGAAGTGATCAAGAAATGGTTGAAGTGTCCTCGTAAGTCTTTAGAATACGAGACAAGGTGTGAAGTCATTCATAGAGTTTGCCAAGAATAATGGTGGTGGGAGTCATTTATTTTCATGCCCTTGTCGTCGTTGTATGAATGGTAAAGGCTTAGTTGCACTGAGTGAGATCTCATTGCATTTGCTCAAACATGGTATGCATGAGGTGTACACATTACAGGCGCTATCATGGGGAAAGTTCAGTACAAAGCAGCACAATTAACACATAAGGATAATACTACAACTGAATGTGTATCAGATAATGATGATGTTACAGCGGGTTTGAATGAGAATATTACCACAGATGTGGATGAGAATGTTAGGGAAGGGATGGATGAGAATGTAGAAGTAGGTGTTGATGAGAATGTTACAGCAGGTGTTGATGAGAATGTTACAGCAGGGTTGGATGAGAATGTTGGAACCGGCCGGTGTGGTCGAGAAAAAGAGATCAGCGGTGAGAAGGCAAGAGAACCATTATATCCTTCATGTCCTAATGGAAAGTCGGTAATGTACGCTGCGATAATGATGAACAACATAAAAACTCAGTATGGAATTTAGGACAATGGTGTTACCGCAATATTAGAATTGATGAAAAGAGTTGCTTCCCGAAGGTAACACCCTGCCATGTAAGTATCCAGATATCAAGAAGATTATTAAAGAGCTGGGGATGGATTATGTGACTTATGATGCTTGTGTAAATGACTGTATACTTTATTGGAAGGATAATAGTTCATTGGTGAAGTGTCATGTATGTCAAGAACCTCGGTACGTAAGAGTTTTTAATGATGAGAGAAAACTTACACAAGTTGCGCAAAAGACTTTAAGGCATTTTCCGATAATTGCAAGGCTGAAAAGACTTTATAGTATACCATGGATAGCGAGAGGCAATGCTTTGGCATTCTAGAGCACGAGAGAGATGTTAATGTCATCGTCATCCGGTGGATTCTGACTTGGAGGTGTGCGGATAATTTACGTCTGAATTTGCTAAGGAAGCACGGAATGTTACTCTTGGGATAGCAAGCGCGGCTTTAATCCAAATGGATGCTTTAGTCTGAATTACGGTTGTTGGCGGTGATACTTGTGTCCGTACAACCTTCCTCCTTCGATGTGTATGAAGCGCGAATTTTCCATGTTATGTTTGTTGATATCGAGTCCAAGAGCACCGAGGTAAAGATATTGATGTTTACTTTGACCATTGATAGAGGAGTTGAAAGAGTTATGGAATGATGGTGTTATGACATTAAATGACTTCACGAACTCGATTTTCTTTTGAAGGCAAGGTTGTTATGGGCCATTCATGATTTTCGGCATTGGGTACTCTAGCTGGATGTGTGACTCATGGGTATTATGCGTGTCCCCCTGTGGTGAAAAGCAGTTTAGTGGCTGCCGTATAGTAAGAAGATATGTTATATGGGACATAGAAGATGGCTGCCATCCCAACACAAGTACAGATTTGACAAAACAAATTTCGGTGGAGGGTAGAAGATGGTAAAGCTCCATGGCCACTAACGAGGATTGCAAGTTCAAGAGATTGTGAAAGATATGAAAAGTAAACGGGGTAAGGGTAAACCACCTGACAAAGAAACGTAAAAGAGGAGCGGGCGAATAGTTTGCAACAGAGTGCCGATGAAGATGTTTCGACAACTCTCTATTTTCTCGAAGGTCCATACTTCATGATTTGCGAATTGGGGATCGAACATGATCCGTCATTGTACGGATGTTATGCATACGAGAAAGAACATAACTGAGGCATATTGTTAACACTCTCATGGGTAATAGTAAGTCAAAAGATGGTGTAAATGCACGTAAAGATATGGAATCTATGGGTATTAAAAAGCGGTTATGGGTGAAAGAGGATAGTGCAATTTGGTAAAACAACAATGGAAGATGGATCGTTTGCCTTAACTAAAGATGAAAAAGTATCTTTTTGTACAGTCTTTGAAGAACTTAAGAGTGCCTTCTAGCTTCTGTTCCAATCTTCGCAAGCTGCGTGAGCATTAGTCACAGTGAAGAATTTCAAGTCACCCACGATTACCATGTAATGATGCAATCTCTGTTTCCATTGCTAGTTCATCTTTGCGACTTCATTACCTAAAGATCTGCGAGTTTCTCTTCTTCGTATTAGTATATTTTTCAACATTTTGTGCGCAAAGGTTATCAACAGAGATGAACTTCTACAAGAGAAAGCTAGTCTGGTGGAAGCAATGTGCGTAATGGAAAAGTATTTTCCTCCACCTTTTTTGTTATTAGTATCCACACGATGATTCATCGGCCGATGAAGCTTTAATCGTAGTCAAGTTGATTTAGGTGGATGTACCCCTTTGAGAGGTAAATACAACCCCTTTGTTGTTTAATTTTTAAGTTGAGAATTACTATTATTGAACTATTAATCATCCTTGCGGATCTGTTAACTTTTCTTGTAGGTTAATGAAAGGTTTTAAAGGATTGGTGCGCAATAAAAGGTACATTGAGGGTGCATTGCAAGAGGGTATGCGCTACGAGAAGCTAGCTTATACCTTATGGAGGACGTGTCGAGATGATGGTGGTGGTACTCATAAACATACTCGGCGAGGCTTTTTGGATGATGACTATGATGGTGCCGATGAGATGCCTCTTAGTTACTGGAATGAGTATTACTGCGAATCGAGCACAATTTGAGCGAGTGCATAGCTGGATCCTATCTAAGTATGTTGGAATAGATAAGCTGGCAAAGGTAACTTTTACTTAACTCTTTTATGTTTATTCAAGTCTGAATTTTGTTTAGTCCTCCTCATGAGAAATGAAAATATTACAAATTAGAGGGATGTAGCATGATGGTGACTTAGTGAATTTTAGTAGCATGTTTTTGTTAGTTAACATTGAGTTCTTGTCGATTATTATGTTTGCATCATCGATAGTCTTTGAATTGGTATTGGTTGTAGGAAGTATGATTCTTATGTTAACGGTGACACGTCTAATGGTCGGACCTCAAAGAGTTTTCATCTATGGTTGCGCGATGATAAGTCTTGTGTTACCCTAAAGCTTTTAGTAGTGGTTTGAATACAACTTGTTATGGTTTTGGTTGTGATCGACTACTGCCATGATGTATAATGATTATTAAAAGCCAAAGAAGCTGATTCAACACTATGGAGACTCGTGCAAGGACCACTCTTTCAAGGCACAATCATATAAGAAATACCAAGTAAATGGGTTTACTTTTAGTAAACAAGAATGCAGGGTGAAGAATGTATCACAGAATAGCGGTGTGTCAATGAAATTGTTACAAGGCTGCAAGCGAAGTCGGTCGAGGAAGCAGAAATAACTTATTACGGCGTCATTAAAGATATAATCAACTTGAACTATTTGGAATTTGAAGAAGCTGTTTTTCTTGTGATTGGGTTAGTGTTGGAGATAAGAATGCTTGCAAAGTTGATGCAGTTTCAAAGGTTGTAAAGGTCAACTTGTCGAAAATGAAAAGCATAAATAGAGTGGTGGATGAGCCGTTTATCCTTGCATCTGAAGCTACTCAAGTGTTCTACTCAAATGATCTACTGAAGAGGGATGGTGCGTGGTGTTGCACTCACGACGAGGGTTAACGTCTTGATAGATAAATTTGAAGTTCCTACATCTTTTCGATCGAGTTCTTCGACAATGAGAATTTGAAAAAGCTGCTCATTCTTGATTCATTTTGAACTGAAACAGATTGCGATATGTTTTACCTTACCCAATAATATATACAATGACAATAGCTTTTAGCTCTCTTTTCGTGAATTGTTTGGTTTTATTTGTTTGGTCACTTATTTTTAAGGTGTTAGGTAGCTTTCTTTTGTTAACGTGGATGCTCTCTTTTAGCTCTGTTCGGTTTTCCCTATTTTGATGTTTGAATTTCACGGGTATGGCAGCGGTAGAGGTCAATGAATATGGACAACCGAGTTTCCGAACGCAACAACATTAGGTCATAGAAGAGGCGCCTTGGCTCGTACACATGTGCCTATTTCATATAAAAGTTTGGGATGTTGTTGATACAAAGTATAAGGATGATATTTGGAAAACCCTGAAGGTACAATACTTACATGAGACATGATTTTTCTTCACTCGTCATTTAACTTCTTTTATCTTTATTGCAAATAAGTAAGGCATTAATTTGTTCTATCTTTCCAGGCTGAATATGATGTACGAGACATCAAAGGAAAATATTCGAAGGCCGGTTACGGTCCATGGAGGAGATTGAAGAGTGAGTTACGCCATGCCTACTATGACCCTGACCCTACTCATGAAGAAAGGATTCTAAATGTTCCACCAAATGTCAAAGAAGAGGATTGGATAAAATTTTGCGAAAATGAAAGAGAAAAAAAAGGCAAAGCAAAGTAGAATCGGGCATAAGAGGAAAAGACAACAATATGGCTACACACATTGTAGTGGTCGCAAATCTCATGCTATGGTGAGAGCTGAACTGGTACGTATATTCGCAACTTACCTCAAACTTTGTTATATTCACAACCCATTTGTAACTCAATTATATTCACAACTTACCTCAACATCCTTATGGAAAACTATATGATTTTACATTGTATTTGTAAATTTAGGAGGCCGCAAATCCTGATGCAGTGATAACTCCTGAGGATGTGTGGGTTAAAGCTCATACACAAGAAGGTGGTTCTATTTTACCTAGCGGTGCCATTCGTTGTGAGTCGGTTTACTTTTGATTATTTCAACTCTTTTAAAAACATGTACTAGATATTTAAGATATTAGAATTTACTTGGTTGTTATGCTCGACACTACGGGAGAAGCTCAAGAAGGCCCAAGATGAGATCAAAGAAAAACAGGATGGGGTCTTCCGGTAGAAGAACCTAGTGCAATGACTAAAGCTTTTGGGCGAGATTCTAGAGGACGGGTTCGTTCTATTTGTTGGTCCTATCTCTCGTCGCAAATCAATCTTTCTGCTCCGGCGCGTCACAAGGTAAATGGCTGAAAGCGAAGGAGGGTGGTCTTGGTGGGATGGTGGAAGAAATAGGTGGCAAGGTGTGTGTTCTGATTGATGGCTTTGTGAAGTTGTGTGGTGTAGTGGAAGAAATCAAATCTGCAATTCCAGTATCAGTTGGCTCAAACGTTCCCAGCACCTCAAGAGTTGTAGCCTCGCATACTCCATGTAATGTTTCTGCTTCACCTCAAACAGGTTCACATGCTGCAACAAGTTCACCTGTTGGGAATAATGTATCACCAGCTGCGACAAGTTCACCTGCTGGGAATTTTGCATCACCAGCTTCATCAAGAGCACGTGGTGGACCGCTTTATTCGTTCTTTGAACTTCGAGAATGAAGTAGTTGCAACTGGTGAGCTCTGTCTTGGTGCTTTAGCGAGATCGGTTTCACGGAGATCTTATACCTATACATCTTGCCAAGGTATGTATCGATGATATTCTCATGCCAGATGCAATCAACTGCGAAAGCTAACAAGTATGCAGCAACCTTCAGAGATGTCGGAATCGGAGGATATGTGCTTCATCCAAAGATGTGCCTCTCAAGCAAAGACACACAGTCCCTTTCTTTTTGAGCTAATCGATCTCAGCCTTTTTGAGCATCGCCTAATATCTGCCTTGACTTATACAGATCTTTTTGTTATACTTGCGCAATTCAAACTTTTTACATTATCTTTGGTGATGCGCATACTCTAGGATCTTTTTTTGATTTTTTGGCAGTTCACACTTTTGTACGTATGCTTGTGATGCGCATACTCTTATGCGATTGTGCATAAAAAAGAGCTTTACAAGAAGCAACTTTTTTGGTCCAATGTAACTTTTTCTATATATGTGAACACAAACCGGCTTATGAATGGATATTTTCTTCAGTTCATCATTTTTGATATATATGTAGGTGGTTTTGTTATGTTATATGTAAATGCACGGGGACTTCACACAAGGTCAGTTGAAGCGGTAGTAGCCCGATCGGGGTAAATATCAATCCTGGTAAGTACTTCACTTGGTTATTATACTTCAACTATTAAGTTTAAATTTGTGGCTTTGACACTCGGTTTATACTTGCACAGGTATTTGGTGGGAAGAATCAACAAAATTAGATACAAGTAAGTTGTTTTTAGGTTAATTGAGTGTTAAGGCATGGAGAATGGTGCATGAAGGGGACTAAGGTTTATGTTTCTTTTGAGTGCCTAATGAGTTGTGTTTGTTGGATGCATCGAGTACTGAATTTGACTTGCGCAAACCACTTTCGAGAGGCATATATTGAATGCACAACAAATTTAGTGTTTTAGTATCCAAGGTACACATATATATCATGTTCAAGTGGTTAGTACTTCTAATGCAACTATATATATCATGTTCTTTTGTTGGCTTAACCTAAAATAGTCAAATTGATAATTTGGTGTTTACTATTGGTTGTTTGATTTGGTGAACAACCATGGTACCATTGCAAGGTACTGGAACTAAAGAATTCATGTAAGTTGTGTTCTTTGGTCTTGATGTCGTAAGTTACTGCTCCACCTCTCTTACTACCCGGCTTGATAACCTCATAATTTCTCCCCTCTAGTTTTGTTGTGCATACTTGAGACATCTAAATAGATATTTTTTGTGTTTTGCGGGTTAATTGAATTGATGCTCATGTTGCAAGTTTGGAGCGAAATGTTGGAGAACAAGGCAGATCATTAGGTTGGAGAGCGGATGCAAGTTTTGTAAGTTTCTATGTGTTTCTAAGTTAGATGAGTTTGTGAACATAAGAATTTCTATGAAGCTGATACTTAGTATCCCCTAGTATTTCATACTTAACAAAAATTTTGATACTTAGAAGAATTTAAGTTCTTTTTGTATTAAGTTATTTGAATGTGATAAGAATTGATTGAATGTGAGATGAATTTGATTGAAGAAAATATTGTTGATTGTGGAAGATGAAATGAAAGGTGTATGCGGGTAGTTTTTGGAATTCCGGCTTATTTAAATGAGAAAATGAAGCTTAGGTCAGCCTTGACCAGGGTCAAAATTGGTGATCTGACCAATTTTGACTAGGTCAAATTGACCGGCGTGATGATTTTTCTTTGTTACAAAATAAGTTAAATAACGGCCTTGAGATGTTACAACGTCCTGTTGCAAAAAAATTAGAACGTGACCACAGTTGTTACCACGTGGCAAATTAGACGTGGCTCAAACTTCTGAAAGGCGATCTAAAAAAAAATTCGTAACGACCACAAAAGCGTTACAAAAAAAATGTAACACCCACTTTTGCAACAGGCGAGGGCCGTTACAACCCGTTTTTGTAACGGCCTGGTTCTGTTTCTAATCCCAGAATTTGGTGTAGTGTATTTACTTACGTTCTTCTTGCCTTTTGGCTTACCTATCTGTACCATTCGTGTTCTCCTATTTTGCTATCCCCAGCAGTTGAAGTAGACTGTTTGCCTTTTTGAAGGCCTTTGCTTATATATAAAAAAATAAAAAAAAAAGTTTGGATATGTGAAATCTTTAGATGTTATGAAGAGTTGGCATAAGTTATACTTAGCACCTCCTCAAGTACCTAATTTCATTGATAGCTTGTTATCTCTACTTTGCTTCTTTTTGCTCTTTTTTTTTCTCGTATTTGATAAGGTAGTATAATCCTTTTATACTCTCTCTTTTTTTATCAATGAACTTTTTTTTGTCGATCAAAAAGAGAGGAAAAAAATTATTATTTACAATTTCGATTTGCTAAATCACATAGCTATTAGTCTATATGATTTCAGTTTTTAAGAAAAAAATATTATATATCAACACTTGGAGAGTCATTATCAAGTACTTCAATTTGAGAAATTAGGTTTTTCTTTGCAAATCTAAACTTGTATAGCGCATATGAACCTAATTTGTTGTGTCGCCTTTGAGTCAACCTCAAAGATAAATTATGAGACATAATGGGAAAACTGGGTCATGATACTCAGCAGGGATGGATCCAACATAAAGCAAGCGTGTGCACTTACGAACCTTGCCTATTAGGCTTCCCATCCTAAATTTTCAAATAACTTGGGGTTTCAAGCTTCTTGCTGCCCTAATAGAACTTTTCTTCTCTTAATCTAGTTTTTGGCTTCGCCGCTGAAAATCAATACGGACAAGTAAATAACAATCTCCCTTGAAATACATGCGAGAAGCTACCTGATTTGGATCTCTAACTACAACATTAATATTTGGGGTATCTTCTCGTGAAAGTAAACAACTCATGATTCGATGTGCCATCAAGTTTGAATTTGTATTTTTCATACATAACTCATGTATGTATTCAACTTTTATGCATTAGAGTTAGAGGATAAATGATTTATCATGCGCAGTTTTCACTTCTATAAATGATTTATCATGCGATTTTCACTTCTATGGGTCTTTATAGTTTTACATTCCATTTAACAAAGCAAAGGCATTGATCCTAAAGCTAAGAAATTTTATGCGGGTAAGATGTTTGAGGAAATTGAGTCCCGAGAGAGTGGTACGTATTGATATCCTAAATATTTTTGGATAAAAATCGATAATCTAGAATATGTTTTGTTAAGAGTGGCATCGAAAATTTGAATAGGTTAATTCTTGAAAATGTATCAGTATTGAGTTTTGCTCCATGAAATTATTGGAGATGAAAGCGATTTCATATTGTCTTATTTCTAAAATTTTATGTGCTAAAAGTTTTTTTCGATATCTGGTTTGCGTTAGATATTTTTAATCAATCGGATATAAATAAATTGGATTTTTAACGAGACCTCGTTTCTTGATTGGTTACATGATTTAAGTGAAGTCAAAAATTCATTGATTCAATATGAACAATTAGATTCTATAAACAAGAACAACTACCCGATTCAATAATTGATCATCATGTTTAAACCAATGATTATTTGTATTATTTCCATCCTTTATAACTTTTGGATTTGTGTTTGTAATTTTTTTGACATTTTATTGTCAATGATTAATCAAATAATTTGACTAATCAAATAATTTGACTTTAGTCAAGTTGATCTAATCGGATATTAAGTAACGCCCAGCCAAAACGAATTCATCCCTGCAGCACACAAAGCAATCACTATCTTAAAAAAAAGTGAGTGGATTATTTGTTTTTTTAGGTACACAGCCCATTCTTTTTTAGCAACAAAAAAATGATGAAAAGGCTAAAAACTTAAAATTACTCTATGAAGACAGATTACCGTTCGCAATTGCAACATATCTGTGACGACGTTATCCTACCATGCTGCAGCTACATCCTAATCTTTGGCGCACAGACCAAATTCTGCCGGAAAATTCTATTCTCATGGATCACCTGCGGGGCTGAGCAAACTGCTAGGCCGTCTCCAAATTGCCGCACCTTTGATGGGAGGCAGCAAATAATGAACCCCATTCCTGGTAAGTAAAAACAGACATTCACTCAGTTTTTCAAGTGAAGTGACCAGTGGTGATAAATGAGGTGGGTCCCACATAAATAAACTCAAAATACCTGGGTCCAGTGATTTGGTTGGTGTTTCCTGACAGTAAAAATCTAACAAGGTAGATTCCACAAGAGAAATTACAGTATGCATGTTCCAAGATTTTAAGTTTAAGGGATGCGGTTACAGGATTCTTTTATCTGATCAGGATGGATTTATATGCAGGAGGGTGTTTTCGTGATGTAAAATACATGGACGAATTTATTTTTGGAGCTAGGCCCCCATGTAAAGACTCAAAAGAAATCTGTTCAACGGTGGAATATTCTTGAGTGCTTGTAGTACATCGGCTCTTGAATCACCAGCATTTGCAACACCATATAGTTCAAACTAACCAAGTATTGGAAAATCTGATCCATGATTTTTCTTTTTCTTAGAAATCTTAAACTCTTCGAGCTCCAGATTCAGTTGTTTTTATTAAACAATGAATGCAAAAACGCATCTAAAGGTGCCATGTCGTGTTTTTGTCGAATGCATCTCATGCACCTACATTCCATTATTTATGTGAGACAAGCATCGGGCACAGTTCCGGCGAGAATTTTGGTTTTGGGCTTTATATTGATGAGGCGCTACAAGCCTCAATTTCTTACCTTTTTTCTTACTCAAAAATCAACTCACCACCAAAATTTCATATTCGTTTTTGAAAATAGCAATATGATCATCTGATTGCTATAAGCCTGATGGTATATTTAGTCATGAATTAAGATCCGTTTATATATTCCATCACCATCTTGTTATAATGGTGAAAAAAGCTACACTCCATTATTTGAGTGATATTCGTGTCGGGCACAGTAAATATGAATTTTGGTCTTGTCTTGGGTTTTATATTGATGTGGAAACGCTAAATCTACCGGGTGATAAATTCCGATTGATGTCCCAACTCTCACTGAATCGTGGGACCTGCCGCACAAAAAGTGACAACCAGTTAACTCCAGTGGATGGTAGGTAATGAGACACTACAAGTCTCAATTTTGGTAATTCGCAAAAAAGTTATCTGTTTATGCACTCGAGATTTCAGTTTTCCGGCTATCTAAACAGTGCAACAGTGTACGGTATAACATATAAAGCACGTCACAACACACTAAAAGAAGGATGACTTGGACCCAACAAATCAGAATACAATCTCTCCCCGCCACCATGAATTAATTGTTACAATTAAATTGTCATGCTCATTTTGTGCTTAATATTCTTCATTTCAAATAGTATGACATTAGAAATAAGTAAGGTTCACTTGGGCATTTGTGTTTATATACACCACGAAAGAATTTATTTGGTCAAAAATCTAAAAGAAATTAAATTAATACAAAATAAGAACATTTCATTTCTCGTATATGTATGATGTTTCCCATTACAAAATAAGATATTTGAGAAAACTGACTTGGATGGATACATAAATTAGTTTTCTAATTCTTGGTACATTAGAGATGAAGTATTACATACCTTTCATCGAGTGTAGAGGTAGTACATTATGTTTGTGATTACTCGGGCATCCGACTAGCTTACCAAAATGTTAATTTCAGAGATGTAATAGGGTTCAATAAAATTGAGTGAGCTTTTTTTGGATAATTGTTCAAATCTTATACGAAATGTCATTAGATTATTCCAACTATTCAACTTCCCAGTTTCAGTCCTATTTTTCACGAGATTTTTTCCGGGATAATCCTCAATTAACTACAGGGATTTTTTCTACGGGATATCCCTTGTAAATTCAGTTTTTTTTCTCTCTTCAATATCTCATTTTTTACCTTAAAAAAAACAACTACCGGGATTTTTTCACGAGATTTCCTAATAATTGAACTGGGCAACTCAATCAAAAAGAACAATTGAGTTAGATGAAATGAGGAATCATCTGTGTTTTTAATGGGATTTACCCGGGGCGGCTCAGATGATGCAAAAGTGTTGTCCATATTGGATCTCCTTTTGTTTCGTGAATTTGGATCTCCTTTCGTTTCGTCTTCGTCTTCCTTTCCTTTATCTTCTTATTCTCTACCTTTATTGTACTGCAAAGCTCCAATCTTAATATTCTCCGGAGAAACTCAAGAAATAAACAGTTCTTTCTCTAATTTTTTTCTTTCTTCAATTGACCTAGTTTTTGCATAAAACTTTTACCCAATCTCAAAACATCAAGATCGACAGCAGAGGTGATACAGATGATTTATTGTGAACATAATAAAGGTGAAGGAGCAAATCAAAGGACGCACCTAGGGTTTTACCAACTATGGTTTCTGAACAAAATTAACTTGGGTGAGTATAATCTTGGAATTAGTTAAATATCATGTGATTAATTTGATTTGGGGGTAAAGAGGCATATGGGATTTGATTATGAGAAAACCGATCCACACCCTCAAAGGTTAGATTCTAATGGGTTCCGATCAGTCCCGTGAACAGACAAAAGAGGAAGAAAAAGAGTAAAAATGAAAGATTAAGTCATGACTGTATACAAAGAACTAGTCTTAAAAAATAGTATAAACTTCAAAGGGTAAAAACGGAATTAACCATTTCTAGAATAAATAAAATCAGATTTCTAAGAATACCAAAACAGAAATACAGCTTCTAATGTAAATAAATATTTTTCTATTCTTTCTTAACATGTATCCTGGGTTACACAGTTAACAAAAGCCAAATAAGTATATGTTCATCCGACAGCTATGAGCCTGATGGTGTATTTGGTCGTGAATTATGATGCATTTCTATATTTCATCACCATCTTTTTTCTTATAATGGTAAAAAAAAGCTACACTCCATTATCTGAGTGAGATCCGCATCGGGTATCGTAACTGTAAATTTTGGTCTTGCCTTGGGCTTTGTATTGATGCTGAAATGCTAATTCAACTGAGAGGATAAATTTCAATTCATGCCTCAATTTTTACTTAGTCATTGGACCCGCCACATACAAAGCGAACCCTGTTATCTCCGACGGGTGATGAGGCACTACAAGTCTAAATTTGGTTTGTTTGTTTTTACACTCGAGAGATTACAGTCTTCGGGCTATCTAAACAATGCAACAGTGACAGCATATAGAGCACCTCGCAACATACTAAAAGAATGACGACTAACAGCATGTTTGTTTTTCCTCTATGTAGATGCTAACCTCTATTAGCCTCTATGTAGTGGTGGGTTCCACTTATATTGCAATTTGTTTTTTGCACTACCTCTACATAGATAGAGGCAAATTTCTATCTATATAGAGAAAATCAAATAACATCAATTAGGTGCTATCTTTGAGCCTCTACCTCTATTAAACCTTCAAATGACTAATATACCCTCGAACAAATTTATAATGTCCAAAAATAATTCCTTAGATCAAAATCTAAATTTTCCCTGTTTCAGAAAAAGTGATACTTTCTTCCCGTTTCAGAAAAAGTGATATTTTTGTTCCGTTTCAGAAAAAAATGATTTTTTCGCTCTGTTTTTAAAAAGTGATTTTTTCATGAGATTCTGAGAAAAAGTGATACTTTTGCCCTTTTTCAGAAAAGGTGATATTTTGCCCCGTTTGGTTGTAATGAATCTTCGTTGATTTTTTGAATTGTATAAGGATTAAATGAGAAACATATAAAATTGGCTACACAATATAGAGTTATTAGATAGTGGTCAAACAAACATGATTTTAAGAGACATTATATAGTGATATTTATATAGATGTAGAGGTAAACCTCTATGTATAACCCTCTATTTATATAGAGGAAAAAACAAACATGCTCTAAGACTCAAAAATCGGAATACAATCTAACCCCGCCATGAATTAATTGTTACAATTAAATTGGCATGCTCATTTTGTGCTTAATATTCTTCGTATCGAATAGTATGACAAAGTAGAAACAATTACGGTTAACATGTGCACTTGTGCTTATGTACAAAATAGTACTCCCTTCGTTCCTAAATAATAGGCTGGTTTCTATAAATAGATGTTTCAAAAAAATAGGTTGGTTTCCTAATTGGGAAACTCAAATGTTACTTTAGTTTTCTGGGACTACTTTTCTTTTAACTTCTTTTGATGACAATTGTCATGTGGACCATTTCACTTTACTTCTTTTTTTGCTGATAAGTGTCATGGGGACCATTTCACTTCACTTCTTTTATTGACAAGTGTCATAAGGACCACTTTCAATGATTAGTTCTCTTAATTTTCTCTAAAAACAAAATCAGCCTATTAATTAGGAACGATGGGAGTATATAAAAAAAATTAATCAAAAGTAAGACCATTTCATTTCTCAGAGTATATAAAAAAAAGATGTTTGAGAAAACTGACTTCGATGGACACGTAAATTAGTTTCCTAGTTCTGTATACATTGGAAATGGAATGTTATATACCTTTCATATGGGACAAAACTGCTTAGCTATTAATCCAAATTAGTTATCGATATTTTAAGAGACCTCATCAAGTTCTTTTTTTTGATCGGAAAAGAGATTTTATTAAGAGAAGAAGAATATACAAGATACTACCGGTGGTAGCAAAATAAAACAAAAAGAAAAAATCAAGCAAAAAACAATGTTCAGGTTATGTATCAACAAATGAGTGATTCAGATGAGTTTTATTACCCGAGCAAGCACATTCAAGTTAAGACCATCGATTTTGCATCCGGAGCACAATTGTTCATCTTTTGAAGCAATACTTCTCCTCGAAGATGCGACAATTCCTTTCTCTCCACAAGACCCAAGTAATCGCAAGCCAGATTAGCCTTATTTTCCTTCCATTACAAGATAAAGTGTTGTTATCCCATGTCTTTGCCAAATTTAGCATAGTTTCTCGGAAAACCCATGCCCAGCTTGTCATTAGGAGTAATAGATGACCAGACCTTCCGAGCAATTCTCAATGAATGAGAATGTGATCTTGAGTTTCCTTACTATTACCACAAAGACTGCAGCAACTATATATATCCTTGCCTTTTATATTGCAAAAGATATCTTGCGAATTAAGCTTCCATGGACTGCACACTGATTAAGAAATTTATCTTCTGAGGAACCTCATTAACCCAAATGAACTCGGCAGGGAAGTTATCCATTCCATCATCACAAATCATCTTAGCATATAAAGATTTCACCGAAAAAATTCGACTTAGGATGAAGATTCCATCTTCAAACATCCGTAATGCCTCTAAAATTGGAGGTGTTGAGCCAATATAAACCATCAAGGCCGCGAATGAATCAACTTCAAATGATGAGAAGTTTCTTTTTAAAATCAAATTTCCATGATCTCGTTGTTGTTATGTGCTCGAGAAAGACTTGCATCCTTTAATCTATCTAGTTTGTACAAATCCTTGAATAGGTGCATAAGCATGAGTCACCCTTCCACTCCGTCATGCCAAAAGAGATTTTTGAGCCTGAGTGTATCTTAAGAGTGGAGTTTGACGTAACTAAAGCACCGCTTTCGTAATATTTCTCCAACATGAAACACCATGAGGAGTATTGACATCTTCTCGGAGTCCACACGGAAAAGTTCTTTGCCATATTTTTCTTCAATTAGTTTGTACCATTACGATGAGATTTTTCAAGACCAAATCTCCAACACCATTTAGCCAATAATGCTTGATTCATAAGTCTCAAATTAAGAATACCAATACCTCCTCTTTCTTTGCTTGCCATCACCAACTTCCAGGTTACCAAATGAGTGTTTCTCGCTGTAATTGTGCTCCCAAAGGAAATTCCTCATTTTCTTCTCCATAATGTTAATTATAGAAATTGGAGCTTTGAATAATGAGAAATAATACATCGGAAGTGAGCTTAGGATATGCTTTAGAAGTGCCACTTTACCTCCTTTTGAAAGAGTGCATTTGTTCCAAAATGATAATCTTGCATCAACCTCTCGTAACCGGATTCCAAATAGTCTTACTATTAGGCTTGGCCCCTAAAGGCATACCTAAGTACAAGAATGGCAATTTATCCGTCTTGCAGCCAAAAGCAAGAGACCATTCATTTAAATCGTACATCACCAATTGCTATTAGCCTTGTTTTTGGTATTCACCTTCAACCCCGCAATAAACTCAAAACATCAAGGATAGAGAATATACTTGTGAGCTCCTCCAGCTATTCACAAAAAGAATAGTATCATCAAAGATAATGTAGATGGTTCACCACTAAACCTCCTTGTACAATCGAGAAGCCATTAAAGAAGCCAAGATTAGCAAATTCTATCCAAATATCTTGAGAAGCCTTCCATAGCAATATTGAAGAGTAATGGGGACAAAGGACAGCCTTGCCTTACCTCTCTAGAACTACCAAAGAAGCCAAAAAGAGCCATTAATCAACACAGAAAGAGGCAGAGAGTAAATGTAATTTAATCCCATTTGCACCATTTAACACTAAACCCCATCTTCATATAATTGTCTCCAAATATTTCCAATTAACCTGCCAAAAGCCTTTTCAAGATCAATCTTACAAACAACCCCCCATTACCCGATTTTAATCTTGAATCAACAAGCTCATTGGCGATTAGGTACCATCAAAAATTTGTCTCCCCTCAATATAGGCACATTGAATCGAGAGATGAGTTTTGGCATTACCAATTTCAACCTTGAGTCAACACTTTAGCCACAATCTTGTAGGTGCTTGTCAAGTAAGCGGTTGGCCTGCAGTCCTTTAATAGACTCAACATGGTCTTTTTGGTACCAATGCAATAAAAGTTGAATTATGTTTCACATCAATACCGCCCGAATCAAAAATTCTTGAATTGTTCCCATGATGTCGATTTAAAAATTCCAACATTTAGAGAAAAACATAATTGGATAACCATCCAGGACTGGTGCCTTGTCCTGCCCCAACTCTCTAATGGCTTGTAAAACTTCCTCCTCGGTGAAGCTGCATCAAGAATATCCGATTCCATTGCATTAATGTTATCAAAAATAATATCCTCTAATTCAGTCTGATAATTTCTTCCTCCATAAACATGTTCTGTAGTACTCCACAATATGTTGTTGAAGTTTGAATCTATCATCCTCCAGCTTGCCATCTACATATAGCTGCTTGACTCTATTATGTCTCATCAAGTTCTTGGGGTTGGATGAAGTTTATGTTGGTGTTTTTATAAATATTTTTCTGGATATATTCTTAAGTTTTACCACTCTAGAATTTTTTATAAATTTTGGATAATACATGCTTGTAATTACTTGGACAAATGCTAATTCTAGAGCCAGAATTCAGGATTCAATAAAACTGAGTCCAAATTTATGTGCAAATATTCTTTCAAGAAAATACGACGCGTTTCTATTTTAACTATTTGGCCTCTGAATGTAATTTGCTATGTCTACTTCATGGCTGACATATGTTATGGGCTTTGAGTCGATCTAAAGAACATATGAGATAACTGAGTCATATTTAAAGTGAGTCTTGAAATTCATTACAGACAAGTAAAGTACAATCTCGCTTATACTCCGTAATAGGTGAAATGTTAAGGCTAATAAATTCCCGAATCCCGACCCTCCTATAGCCGTGACAACAATGCTTGGGACGATTATGGGACAAAAACGGCACAATCTAGATGGTTGAAAGGGGAATGACTCTAGCATTGAGATTAGTATAGCGGGTTAGAGATGGGACGGAAACATAATGATTTGTATTAGATTTTTTTAAATCCATCCGATATTGTTAATGAGACTGAGATATACTATCTTGATTAGTTAGATGATTTGAGTGAAGTCAAAAAAGAAAAAAAAAAGGTGCAAATTCAGTAATTTAATATGAACAATTAGATTCTATAAGAAAATGGAATATAGATTCAATATAAAATATATATATATATTCTATAAGAAAATATAGATTCAATATAAAATATATATTCTATAAGAAAATGATTTGAGGATGTGATTTTCAGGGAGCTTATAATTCTAGTGTCACCGAAGATGTGAAGTCTTGGAGTTTAATTCATGGCTGCTTATGGGGCAATTATTTTGCTCGGGGCTGTACAATCCCTTATCAAAATGGATTTTGTCTTATATGCAATTTGGAACACCCCCAAGTAAAATGATTCCCCCCATTAATGGCATTGGTTTAATTGGCATGAAAAAAGACTTGATCGAACATGGACGGTTGCAATATGGTTGTAAGACATGATCCATATCCTCCGTACATGGATCATGTCTCTATGCATTTCCCAACAAGTAAGATAATCGTACTCATTTTATGCTTAGATTTCTCTACTGTTTCCAAATATCTTTGAGCGTAACACTAGAAATCAAAAGTTTGTTATGCAATTTTTTGCTTATATATACTTGATAAAAATCCATCTTGATTTCAAATGCAAAAAAAAAGTTTTTCAAATCTCATATGCTGATACATTTAGGCTGTTCATGGTTGGTTTTGGCTCGGTTTCTAGCCAATCCAAAACCGAAACCAATACTATCGGTTTTTTAAAATCTAAACCAAACCAATCCATTAACCATTGGTTCGGTTTCTAAATGGTTTTAGCCGGTTTTGGTTTGTTCCATTGGGTTAATGGAAATCCAGTTGTATGTCAGTTTTCTGAAACCGACATTTCAAATCTTTAAAAAAAATAACACAGTTGTTTTTTTTTAACCTACCTGCAGAATGTAATTAACACACAAGAGTAGTTCATAACTCAAGTTTATAAGCATAGTTCAACACATAAACATTACAGATTCAAAATAAATAAACTCCAAGTTCTGCATGCTCCAAGTTCCATATTCAAAGTGTGAGATGGACGGGGCACATTAAATCTATCTCATTTTAATCAACCTATACTTATCGGTTTTCCATTGGTTTTTTGTTCGGTTTTTAGGTCAAACCGAACCAGTAATGTCGGTTTTCAAATTTTTTTACCATAACCAATCCATTAATAAATGGTTTGGTTCGGTTTCTTCCTTATCAGTCCGATTCCGGTGGAAAATCGAAACCATGTTCAGCCCTAGATACATTAATGCATTCTACAATATTTCCAATTACAACTTATTTATTTATTTGACTTAAGTTATTACAAAATACTCCCTCTGTTTTTGGAAAAGAGATACTTTCACTTTTTCATTTTAGCCTAAAAATAGGCAAAATCGAAAAAGTGAAAGTATCTCTTTTCCAGAAACAGAGGGAGTATACTGTAAGATTTTTGGGTAAACTGGATCCTCGAATTTTTCTGGGTACTACAATCACATGGCATGGAATAACTGACATCAATCGAGGGACATTTACTCTATAGTTTTTATTGTTATTTTTTTTTTTTTTTTTGTATTTTCTGCTCAGCTCACCCATGCCTCTTTAAGCTATGTTTTATTTTATTATTCCTGCTATATATATTTGTAAATTATTTACACTAAATATATTCTCATTGATTATATAATACAAAAAGACAGTGATGATATAAATGTCCCGATGATTTTAGAAGGAGCAAACTCCCCATCATATGATCTATCAATCTCCCCTGGCTTCAAAACATTTAATAGATTCAAAGAGCTTGAAGAACAACAAGCGGTCATTTCAGCTCTTTTAGTTTTAGATGTTACAGAGGCAAGCACCACTAAATCAGCATTGTCTGAGCCAACTCTTAGATACGGCATCAATTTGAGCATAAAAGCTAAGCAGGCACGCCTCTTCCCTAATGATACGTTAAGTACAAAAAAGAAATATTCTTCTAAAGCTATTACTGATCCGCAGTTAGACTAATGGATTTTGTTTCTATAATGGGTTTAAATTTTCTGTCTTTGAAGAAAAATCACAAAGAAATATTTAGTGATATGGTGAAAAATCATAAGGGTTTAACTGTAGAGGAGGAGAATGAAAGTCCTACATAAATATAGCTAGAGGTGAATGAAAGTCCTCCGTACCGCGAGTCATTAGTGAATACAAAAGGGTCATGGCATCTAACAAGTGTATCCGTGGTGTAAATATAATGTTGTCATACACATACTCATTTCATGCTTAATATTCCTGATTACAAATAAATGTGAGGTTAGAAACTAAACAAGGTTTTCATGTACATTATGTGCTTATAATACTTGATAAGAGTCGATTCAATCAAAAAAAAATATAAATTGATCCAAGTTTTAGGAATTTCATTATCGTGAGTCAAAGAAAGAAAAAAGAAAAACAAAATCAAGAAGATAAGATGTTTGAGAAAATTGAACCTAATTATTTGGCAAAATCGATAACCTCAAAGTTGCGGAAGGAGACTACAAAGGATGATTTTGACGAGGAATTAAAAGATATCACAACTTAATTGGTTTGAATTTGTAATGCGTAGGCATCGAGAAACATTTTTTTTGCAGATATATGAAAGTTTGTTCATAAGATCTGTTGTCGAATGTTAATGGATAAAATTAAGAAGTCCTCATGGATATTTTTCTCTTGTTCAATGGTAATGCCACATTAAAGCTAATATACTGCATGACCAATTTAATAGATCTTCATCAACGTGGTTTCAATGTTATAAGGACCATGCTTTCGCCATTTGCCATTAACTTTTTTGGTGCCTCATCGTTTGTAGTTCATGTATTAAGTGGGTATTTGTTAATCAGAGTCAAGGTATCAACTGAGTGTTCTATAGTTTCTATTTTATATTTATTTTTTTGCTACGTTTTTCTTGTTATATTGCTTTTTCTGAAGTTTTCGAATTTTTTCTCTGTTATAGATTAAAGGTTTTGTTGAGTCGTGAAAATTGTAAGAATTTTTATGTTTTTTTTTTATGATGGCACAAGGAGAATGGTATACACTCAATAGAGAGGTCGTTTCGTTTTTAATTGACGAATTTATTTTTGGATCTAGCCCCCATATAAAGACTCAAAACAAATTTGTTCAAGAGTGGAAAAATCTTGAGTAATTGTACAACGGCACTTGAGTCACCAGCATTTGCAACGCCATATATCTCAAACTAACCAAAGTATTGTCATAGTATGTAGTTGCAGGAAATCCTACACTACACCCCTCACAAGAATTCACACAACTAAGACATTTGAAGATGAATGATAATGATTTGAAGACATTTGAAGAAGGTACAATTGAATGTTACTGATACGTGATCTATATTATTGTGATTCTATATTATTGATACGTGATTCTCGCTACTGGATTCCTGCTACTGTGATTCTTGGTTCCGTGATTCGTTTGCCGTGGTATCGTTACTCGGATTATGGTTTCTCCGATTGGGCAAAGTGAGATGGAATTTTAAACAATTTACAAATTTTTTTCAAAGAGCAGACTGGTTTCTTTCAAGACCTAACTAAGAAGGGGCATGTGATAAGGAGATTCACCAAGGAAGTAGCAGAGTACCTTTGAGTTTTGTTGTTGTTCTCACCGGCTTGCAAAATACATATGAACTGCTCGACGAAACGCCTCAACTACTAGCCTTTCATATTTTGGTGTCGCTAAGGTAGTCACACTCGCTACCTTTTTCTAGGTTTTTTAAAACATGCATATCCCTGCTCTCTTCATCATATCCAAACCTACTTCTGGACCACGCAGCAGCAGATGGTGATGTAAACATACAACACACACACCCTGGATCCTCTCCATCATCACATAACTCATCTTCACTAAAGATCCCAGTAATTTTTTCCATTGCCCTTTCAAGAACTTTGATGGGTGTAAAGATAATGGGAATGGAAGAGGTTTTGCAAAGAGCTCTTTATGCAAACATCTATATGACAAACATTGTGCTACAGAAGAAGCCAAGGTAATTTGTAAAGAAAGACTACACAGTATGGTTGATGTTTTTGAAACTTGGGAGAGAGTGCTAAATCTTTATGGAAATGTGGTCGCACTCAATGTATGCACCTTTCATGCTTGAGTGCATTCTCGCAGCTCCCACCTGTGATATTAAGTACATGCCCATCCAACTCAAGAGGTGTTGATTTTCTTATTCACTAAGTGAGAAAACCTCAACTTTGTACCGTTGGTCATGGAATTTATGGTTGTCAATGATACATCTATTTGCCTCTCACTGATTCTACTCAAACTGCATTTTCTTTTAAACAAATCCTTATGCTTGCAGACCTCCAAACCGTAGATCAAGTTTTCGTACTTCAAGGTACAAAAATCCTGTGATATATCCGCTGATACACTTAATCCTATTGCCCACTTGCACCCTCAAGCCGTATACCCCTAAATGTACCTGGAAGAAAGATCCTAAGACTAGAAGAGGTTGCGACGTCCATCAACCAGCCCTTTTAACGGGTGCGAACTCACTTGCTGTGTACTTTTGGCCGAAAAGTTGTTGGGGTCCCATCCAAAACCCGCAGCAAAACAACGCAAGACAAAGACACAAGACG
This sequence comes from Papaver armeniacum, assembly GCA_023531295.1. NCBI lineage: Eukaryota > Viridiplantae > Streptophyta > Magnoliopsida > Ranunculales > Papaveraceae > Papaver > Papaver armeniacum. The sequence continues at coordinate 42,929 of JAJJWW010003442.1, forward strand.
TCGTTAACCTTTCAAGCTTGTAGAAAGAAGTTGAGGTGGGCACTATATCACGCAATTAAAATATTTCTTTTCTAAATGCTTAGCCCTCAGAATGTCCACTTTATCGACCTGAGAAGAAGCACCATATGCACCTCCCTCCCATCATACCACTGCACTCATTCAAGTCAAGAGCTTCAGGAAACGCCTTATGGAAGAGACGGGTTGCGCGCACAACATCTTGGATACCATGGGTGGTCCTCACTCTGGGCCGCAGAAGATCTTTTACTACCAATCATCGCAATTGTCAATTCTCAGGCTTGGTCAGCTGCCCCGCAACTTGGGAATTTATAAAGAAGCGCACCCCTCTGCACCCCATTGTTAAACCGGTGGAGGCATTCGCCTATCATAAATAAATTATATGAGGAGATTAGGTCAAAACTCACGCATCTTCAGGGTAAAGATATGACAGACTTTTTTGGAGACTATCAATTTGGCTTTATGGTTTTATGGAGGAGAAGGCATTCTACACTCCAATACTCGAGACTAAAGGACACCTACAAGGTAATTCAATGTTGCTGATTGATTTTTCCAATGCCTTTTAATATAGTTGATAAAGACAACCACTATTGAGAGAGGCGAGGAACCATTGTCCTTCATCTCTGGGTGGGTGGAGTTGCTACGCCACCACAAAGACCGTACTATAACAACACCATTCTATCTTCTTCCGCCTGGTGTTCAAAGCAGGAGACCCTCGACCATTACTTTTTGCTTTGGCATTGCATCCATTAGTTAAGAAAATAGCCACTCAATGCACTTTGGGACTAATCACGCATGGTATTTACATAACTATTATTATATCAGACACACTGAAGTATCCAAAGCTTTACACATTATACGGCATAATGGTAAAACTAGAGGGCTACATCTCAATGTCAAGAAACCGAGCTCTTTGTCCTACCCAAGATCCTGTTTCACGATGGCATTTTTCCACGCTAACATCGGCAGATCTTCACTTGGTGTCAAACTCCTGGGCCTTGTAAGCTTGGACATGTAATTCCTCGCAAATGACACGGTAAATGTCTAGGTGGAAGAAAACCATCAATTGATGACGGCTATTAGAAGTTAAAGATCCTCAAAGTGAACTTCTATTGTCACAAAATCAGACAGGGTATCCGTGTTATATTTACAATGCGTTACTACCTGATCCAAGAGGTCTTTACAACAAGCTAAAACCTCACTTTGGACGCTCATCTCCTACAATACCGGTAGACAACTCATCATGCCTAATGGTGTCCGTTCGGTATTTTGGCAAATGACCGCATCGCAACATCGGGCCGATTAAATATGGTGGTTTGGCATCTATACAATGACCGACACCATCCATTATCATGCTACTTAGCATAGCAAGTTCAAACACTGATAACCAAGAATGATTATTCTTCATAACTCAAATGTCTCAGTAGTCAAGTCATCTCTCAACATGCCTTGCACGACATTAGCTTGGTGTATGTGGTTTATCTCTTCAAACTACAACATCACGACACTTCCATCCCATCCTGGCATTCCTCAAAGCATCTCTACTTTGATGTCGTAATAAAGGAGATGTTTGACAAATTTCGTATGACCCGACAGAGACCTGCTTTATGGCAATGTAACAAATCCAAACATGCACAAGACTACTTGATGGCTTATCCCCATCAGTGGGCTCAACCACTTTAGGGCCATGATGCTTGTTTCTTATATTGTGCTAAGTCAGATTAGGTGGATAACGCACTCTCATTTAAGATAGTACTTGTCCCGCCTGGTATGTGATGATGGATACTTTCGTGATGACGTACGCTGCAATCGTGGCACTACAAAGACGCTGGAACTGAAACTGCTAAGACGAAGCTCAGCTTTATCGCTGCGATACATAGGTGTTGAATCCTGAGTTCCTACTCCTGAAAGAAGTCGTCAGATTTTATCCGATAATGACAAAGATCTAAGACCAATGGACATTCTCAGGTACAATCCGGGAAAACGTACTAAGAGCTGCGTGTTACTGATGGACGCGTGTCTCGCCTTCACAAAGGTGGCGGGCTCAGACTTGACACCTCGTCAAGCCATCCCGCAATGCGTGTTACCCGCATACACAGAAGCACTTAGACAAGTGCTTGGCTCATGGTTACCAGCGTTGCACTTTTGCTTTCACTACCTTAGCTAATCGAATGATGATGCCGTAGTCCTTTAAAGAGGTTTAAAATTGTTTGTCAAGCCATACCACCATGAATGGCAAAAAGTGTAGTTTTCTTTTCACAGATAGGTATTGGTCTGTATGAGCTCTGAGCCCTTTGTTGCTAGACCCAAATCTTTCTTGTAAACTTCAAAAACTGTGATTTCACCTACACAAAATATATATAATTGATGAAAAATATTGGACTTTACAAGATAAAATGGAAAAGAGCTAAAGAAATTATAATTGCTACAAAATTTCTCTCTCCAATGACTTGCCCAACACTCTAAAAAGATCTCTCCACAACAAAGTTTATTTGACTTTTATATGGTAAGATACTTGACGGATGACAAATAAGCCCTTTATTTCGGGAATGACTTGCTAAATATCGCAAGTGTATAAGTATAACCACGACACTAAACTGGCTAGATCCTCACATCTTCTCGTGTTCGCCATCGCCATTCATTGCGTCAATTATATTACCTCTCGGGACGATTCGCATGCTGCTGCTTACTAATCTCGCAGAGATTAGATGTTGCGATATTCGATCCCTACATCTTCGCTCTCTTCTCATGTCTTCTCCGCGAAGAAGAGAATGTCGAGAACCAAAGATTGAATGTCGCAATCGTCTGGTTATAAATTTTTTAGCTTACAAGATTCCGTGAATTTAGGAATGACGATCAAGCACTCTATTTAAAATTTCCCTTTTTAATGCAGACATTTAATGTTATCCGCCATTTTTCTTGTCTATTTAAAGAAGAAACTCGTGGAAACCACTTTCTCTTTTATCCTTCTTCATCGTCTCGCAGAACTTTCTTCTCATTGCTTTTTCTTCATCGTCCTCCTCTTCATCATTTTTCGCTACTATTCTTCTCGCCATCGTTCTCGCTTTTCTTTTTCTCTAACTGCTTCTGCATTTTTATTTTCATCAAGGTTTGTTAATTTTTAACTTGATCATCTTGTGATTGATTTCTTATTGAAGTTGTTTTGTTTGATATTGTTCTTCTTTTAATGATTCCTCTACTGTTTTTTTAGCAAGAACAAAATCTAACACCAAGTTCACCATTGTGAAACCCTAATACTTTCCATGGTCTCAAACCGAAATCCATCACATTAAAGAAACTCACAATGAAACGTATTTGCTTAAAACATTCTCCCTCTAATAACAATATCATGCTCTCCGTTTTCTTTATTAACTTGTAATTCGCAGATGATAAAAATGTTGATAGGTCCTCAAGAAGCCTCTAAACCTGTTCACTTGTCAGCTGCTTCCTTTCCTATATTCAAACCATAACCTTCCTACTACGAAATCTTCGCAAGATAATCCTAACTCTTCATGCGAAAATACCGTTGAAGATAACACTTTTATGCCCGAATCTCTCATAGATCAAATCCCCATAACAATTTGCATTGCGAATGAGCCTATTTCTCTTCCATTATCAATGCTCTACCATTTCTCCGCTTCATTAATCTTCATGAGATTTCTCTTATGATATTCCTTTAACAAAATATGACCTATCTCTCTTCTTCTATCACCGTATCTTTGTTCCTGAAAACTTACTAAAGAAAATAGAAGGAATAGATGCGGCCTTCAAAGTTCTATCGATATCGTGAACGATGCCAAGAAGACTTCCTGACCTATCAAATCATGTCTCATGAGATTTTGAAAGCAAATACTCTCTTCAAATAATTTCGCAAACATCTTTGAGCAAGAAATTAATATTTTAAGAATGATATCCAAGCTATGACTCAAGAAGTGTAATATCTTTTCAACTCAGAATCAAAATCAAAATGTTCTCACCGGATCGTGATAATCTTCGTAAGAAGAAAATGAAGAACCGAAGTGTATATTAGTTATCAGATTGTCCATTTTTTTTTATTGAACCAAGAACCTTGTTCCCCCTTCAAGCTTTTAAACCACAAAATGGAGATATATCGCTTGGAATCTATCAAGAAGAAGTTCGAATGCCGTAGAGACGCTTGATGGGAGCAATATAACCACCAGGGATAATCTTTCATACCCGATAGACACATTTTTGTGTCCATTTGTCCTTAGTGTCTTCTGTTAGTCTCGATTTTTGAAACAATTTTTGTGTTTTATGTTTGCCAGTGTTTTTGGAGAATGACATTACGTAAAAGTTGCCAAAAAGTGCTGACCTCTCCTGAGACAATTGCCATACTGACTCTCACTTTTGCTAAGGGGCACCTACGGCCATATATAGCCCATTTATCCATCGCACCTATCTTCCTCTTTTCAAATTTCTCGTTTTAAGGAAAAGAAGTTTCCACCCAAAGGAACTTGTGAACCTAATTCTCGGAATCGTGAATAGCTTGTAGGCACGCACCAATGGACTGGCATCTGTCAGGTGGAGTAAGATCATGCTGTGCATGGTATGGCTTATTTCGCTTCTGCTAGAATTGGTCGATCGTGGATTAAAGCAAGCAGCAAACACGCTCACTGAACACATGTGCTCCGCAATTCGCAGCTGCGAGTTTTTGAACGGTTCTCAGGCGTGTCGGTTCAACCCATCAAATCTCACCTGGATCGCAAGGGTAAGATAAATAAGTGATATTCGAAAGCCTAGCAAGCACGTGAAAAATAAAAAAAAAAAAAAAAAATCAGAAAGTGAAAAAAGGAAAAAAATATCCCGATCTCTGCAAGGAGAATATCCCGGCAAATTACTCTAGAGATTTGGTGCTTATGTGGCTTATAAATAGTGGACGGGAGTAATCAGCTAGAGGGAGTGGAGAGGCTCTGGGGGCGAGGCATGGAGCCCCACGTGAGTCGAGAATCAGGCTGCAGAGAATTGTTTTTCACGATGAGTCAAGAACACGAAGAACAGATGTTCTGTAATGTTTCAAATGCTATTCAGACAGTCAAGTAACGACTGACCAGTCGTCGAATAAGGCAGACTTAAAATTTCCGCAACAACACTTTACATGTATCGTCAGAATAACAATTTTGTAGAACAATTAAAACTTCATAAATCGCCATCTTTTCCCTTGTTCATCATTTGTAAACCATTTTATATTACCGGATGATGGCGAGCGTATGTGTTTACATCATTTATGAGCTAGAACTCATCACTGGGACGACCAGGAAGCAACTTTTCATGATTGTGGTAAATGAATTAATTTTATATGACTTTTTGCATAGATTTAATTGCTTTATGATTACTTATTAATTATTTGTTATTTTGTCTGATTGCCGCATGCTTAGTTTAAATTACTTTTGATGCGTCATGCTTATTTACTTACATATAATGTTTTATGAAATCTAATTTTGGCAAAGAATTAGAGTCACAACTTTTTTTGTTTGAGCTATATTAATCAGAGTTAATGAACAACACAACAATATGAAAAGTAGCGAAACTCCATTTCAGTTGTCTTCTTCATCCCTGGATAATATTTTTGTATATATTTTCTTTATTTTTAAAACTAAATCAATCTTCGGCCAAGTCTGAGTGAACGATAACCTTTTACTACAACATCATTGAAAATAATCAATCAATTTTTCGCCTACCACGCGACGCTTAATTTGTTCTGTATTAGTTTTTAGATTTTCTTTAGGTTTTTATTTATTTTGTTCTTCTTTACGCTTTTTGGTTTTTGTCTTTTCCTTCTTTTGATTTTGGGATTTGGAGCGAAGAAAATTCTACAAAGCTTTATGATACTAAAGATTTGGAGCAAGATGCCAAGCGAAAGGCGCGTAAAGGCAGACATTTTACATTTTATAAAAAGAGAGACTGGGAGAGTTTCGGGAGAACCACAGCAAAGCAATAAAAATCGACTAGAAGTATTCTGTCTTCGTCGCATCTCTCAAGAACATCGAAGAATCTACCACCGCATAGCTGCTTCTGTTGCTGTTGGTCCATGTACACTTTAGTCGATGGTCTAATACCTGAGTGCGTAACTTAAAAGTAAGTAACGTGTTTATCATTGTCTGAATAGAGCTGTTCAACACTTATAATCGTCAGTAAAACACTAGATTTTCATCATTTTCTCCATTTCACTCACTTGTACACCATTTTGATGCAATGAAATCAACTTTTTGAGCGTGAGCCTACATGATGAGCTAAACCCAACTCTCCTATGGCGGAGGGAGCTGGCCATTCGGCGCAGGGAAAGTTCATGTGGCAATTCTTTTATGATTATTTGCCACACAACAATGAAAATTGAGTAAAATGATTTTTATTAATTAGTTGTGTTTTCTCTCTGATGAAGTATGCTTAGTTTAGACTTTGGATACTTCATGCTTACGATTAACACCAATGTTTTGGTAACTAATTTGTGAACATCAGAATCGCTTTTCATGATTGGACTTATATTGTCTAGAATTGCATGATAAACTTTAACATTAAATCACATGAATTTTAGTAACGGGTGAAACTCTAAACCTGGCCTCTCCATAATTTTCAAAACTTTATATCGAAGTTTGTTATCATGTGGTAAAAATCGCTTCGGGCCGATTTCTAATTTTGCAAGAGTGAGAAACTGCTCAACCCAAACAAATGTGCTGTGACGTGAGCACTTTTAGATTCGAGAGATCGATTCGTGATAAGTCCTACGAAACCAAGAAAAACGGGCTGCCCAGATTTGCTTGTCAAATGGAGGAGAAGGGTTGATTTGGGGAGGAAGCAAAGAAAGTGGCCGAGGAGAGAGTAGACCAGACTTGTATCGCAGTTGAAAGCTTAGGAAGCCTCGTAAGAGATGGAAGCTTGCGGAGAGCTCGCAGTTGCCTTCTCTCCGAGAGCGTGGCATTTTTTCTCCTGACTCGTAGACTTGTTGTCTCGTGGAACATGGTAAGCACCCATTTGCTACAAGCTCAGATTGAAACGCACCCTCGGCCTCACGTGCTAAGGAAGAGAGCAAAGTGGAAATAACGGCAGAGGTGGTAATCGTCCAGATGGTTGACCGGGCGAAAACGTTGCCTCACCATTATTTCCTCTTTTATTCGACTCCGCTTGATTCCTTCACGCTTTCTTAATATGAGCGTAAAGAGTGCACGCCGTACGCCGTGATCCGCTAAACCGTGTGTCCCTGTTATAGCATCCCCAGCCTTGTGTCGATGAAACCGAAAGGGTCCGTATGTTGCGTGCAAGTGGCGCCGCAGCGGCGCAGGCTGCGCCAAATGGCATGTAAGTGAACATGCCTGCAGGGTAGGTTGCACCCGCTTGCAAGCCAGTGACCGCCGCTTGTGTTTGGTAGCCACAACGCATGTGCGAAAAAGCCTCGTGGTAACGCTGCACGGCTTGCAAGTTAGGTTACCAAATAAGGTGTGTTTGGTGCACGTGCCATGGCATGTGCAAAGAATGCTCGGTAGGGCTGCACTCATTGCAAGTTAGAGTTACCAACAGGTGGTTGGTACGTACATCGGCGCGGAACGCCTTGAAGTGGTAGGTCGCACGGCATTGGTAAAGTTAGGCTACTCGACAGATGTGCCATGGCATGCAAGTGGAAGGCCTTTGGTGGTAGAGCTGCATCGCTTGTGTTATGCACGCATGTATTGCATGCGAATGCCCGTGGTAGAAGCGCATTGGTGTTAGGCTACCGTCATGTTTCGGTATAAAGCAATGGCTCTGTGGCTACTTGGACTCTGGGCCATAAGTCTGCATAGCCTGTGTGGCGCTATGTTCGGCGTGGGCTGAAGGTGCATGACTACGGGAAGTATGGCTTCATGCACACGCGCTGGCACGTAAGCCACCGGTACACGCAAGTGCCATGTCAACTTAGCTGCAAGTCTTGAGCATGCCTGAAGCATAGCCATATTCAAGGGCCATAAGTATGGGCGGCTTAGAAATATGGCTTCACGCGCGTGTCGGGCACGTGCCACGGGCACGGCGCGCATGTCGACCTAGTCAGCAAGTCTGCAGTGTAGCTCGGGGCTATACTTGGTGTGGTGCACGAAGGCATAGCTGCTTTGGAAACATGGCATTCATGCAAGATGCTAAGTTGAAGACGTGCCAAATGGCACACGCTACTGCGTCATGTTGACTTGGGCCGCAAGTTTTGCAAACCTAGGGTGCTATGTCACATGGGCCAATAAGGCATGGCGGCCATTAGAAATATGGCATTACAAGACGTGTTGAGCTACGCAGCAACGGCACGTGCGGCTCATGTCGTTGACCTGTCGAAGTCTTCATAGTGTGCAACCTAGTGTGGCGCGATACAGCCGGGCGTAGTGCCAAAGGCATACGGCTAGAAATACGGCTTGCTGCACGATCGCGGCGCTATACAGTTGACCTGACGGCATCGCCTTAGCAAACCTAGGGCGCTATATTTGGCGCACAAAGGTACATGGCCATATCATGCATTGGCGTCGCAGCGAGACAGTACGTTGGCTCGCGTCACGCCATGAAAAACGTGCGCAGGCGCTGGCTGGTATTGGCATTGCAGCGCTATGCGGGACAGCGCTGCTGGCCGCTCGGGTATCTGTTGCCGCTGGCGGCTAGTAAGCGGCTGGTTTCAGGCATTGCCGCCACGCAAGCGCAGATGCGTTTGGTTTTGGCATTGTCACGGCGTGTGCGCAGATGCTGCTGGCCTGGCATTTGTCGCCGCGGTGCGCAGATGCGCTTGGTTTGGCATTACATAGGCGTATGCCATGGTAGACGCGCTTTGTTTTGAAATTAGGGTTCTCGCCGGTTCACCTCAACCGGGTATTTTGAAAAAATACCCCTGGCTAATCGCTGTACAACTTCTGAGCGAAACGCTCGTAGTTAATGTGTCATGTAACACTAGGTCGTGGGTTTCTTACGATTACTTATCGGTCTAATTAAAAACCAATGCCATCAACATTAAGTCCCCCGCTAGCTCCTGAACAGTGGGCTTTGTCTAGTGAGGTAAGTATAAGATGCAGTGACAAACTCATCAACAAGAAACCGTAAAGAGACCGGGAGAGGAGGCTTGCTCCGACCTTCTCTACATATAGGACATCGGGAACTCTTCCTCCGGTAGAATTCTCGCACAACCCGGGAGGGCCGGCATACACCGGTGGGCTCCATACGGCAGAACATGGCTGGGAAGTTGGCGTGAGTTCGAAAACCGAAAAGGGAGTCATGAGACCCGGCAAGCGCAAGGAAGTCGGTGGCGCTGCCATAGCGTGACTGGGAAATCGCGAGGCCGGGCCGCGGGGCTGGCAGAAAGCGGGGAAGCTGCGTGAGGCCATGCAAGGTGACTGATAAACAAGGAGGAGTTTCTTCCGATAGCAAAGTTTTTATCTGTTTTCTTCACGCCATGCCAATTGGGGGCATCATCCATGCCAAAAAATCTGGGAAGCATTATGTCTTGGCTACTCCCTTTCCTTTTTTAAGGTTCCTTATTCATACCCAACGCGAATGTGTCGTCTCCTCGCTGAGAAGGGCCTTTCCCTGCTGATTCCCTTTCCTTCGTTTTGCCTATGCGTTTTCTTCTTCTCCTCCTTTGTTCACGCCACTCCCTTTTATATGTGTATAAAAGACGGAACTTGGATTATCTTCCATTTCTCAACCGATGATGGGATCTTCCTGAGACCGTGCCTTTAACTTTTGGGAAAGGACTTTAACCCAAGGAGATCGATCTTCTTTGAGGAGGTATTGTCAGGTCGAACTGTTCCGGTGAAGCTAACGAAATTATTAAGGACCCTCCTTCCATCTATCCTCACGAAGAACCATGTCATGTTCTACCTCGGTTCGTGGACGCGAGAAGAACGCCATGATTCTTGATTTTGATGCTAATGAATCAAAAAACTTCCTTCTCAAGTGTCGGCGAGAAAACCTTCGGGCGGAGTACATGATAGAAGCAGACAGCCTTTGGGGCTGATGTCAAAGATGTTATTGATGATAATGTGAGGGGTCATGGTGGCGTATGGCCGGAATAGTTGTTTCGGTGAGGGATCGCCGGGCCGTGGTCGCCGGGATGGGATGTTGAGGTTGCCGCTACACAACTGGGCTGAATGGAATCTTTTGTGCCCAAGGATTGTGGGGAAAATGCTCAAGATAGCTTTTGCTTTAAGAGACTGCGCTCTCCATCCTTCGAGGGCTAGTTCCTCCTTTTGTTTTTCTATACCGCTTAGTTCCCCGATTTTTTTTTTTTTTTTTTTTTTTTTTTTTTTTTTGTAAACACATCTTTCCTTCTTGTTCATCAAGAAACCTTTGTTTCGTATATATATATTTTTTTTAGTAAGTGTTGTTGTATGATGGGCCCTGTAATGGTTTTCTTGGTTCTTCACGTATTTCTCCGATATCCGGCTGGGATTCGTCTGAAGAGATATATTTTTTTATTTTTTTATTTTTTTTTTTTTGACGAAGGGGGAGATCTCCAGTGGAAAATACAAACGGTGTATTCATCCTGGGAAGTACAACTTATTAAGAGGAATGATTTAAAGGAAGTACCTAAAAAGGGAGTGATTGGGAAGTACAAAGATTTAGGGATTGGGTTCCTTGAGCCATCTCAAGTGAACTATCACGCCTTCAAAGCTTGCAGATTGATGAGCTTGCAATATCCTCCCAAGAGGGTATCCGCAACTGTGCACAGCTTTCCGCTTCACTTCCCTGGGCAAATCCATCTTTACTAGTCATCCTCCCAACTTGAAACGAGCTTTCCTTAACCACTATATCTCCGATTGAAAACGGGTTCGTCAGTGTAACCATTTGAGCCTTGGCTTGTCGGGGTTTCGCTTAGAAGCTTCCAAGCTCGCAAAGTGTTCGAATGGTCCAGCCTCCCATTCACATTTTTTGACAACATGCTTGTGCTTGCTTGCGCCCGAGTCCCCGTGATGTGAACGGGGAAGAAAAGGCCTCTTGCGTAAAAGGTTGCTCGGTCAGACTTACTTTTGCATTTGAAAATCATGGGCTAGCGCCAATGGGTCCTCTCCTGGACGCTGTTCTTTTTAATAGTTCGTTGATGTGATAACCCGTGGGACGATTTGTTAGGAATCCCTTCGGGCAGGGATGTTTCTGGCAGAGGGTGTACGTCCGCTTTGCTTTGTTGTCGAGCATCCACAAGCGTCCCAAAATCATGTCATGATCTAGTCCTTTGACAATGTGAAACTTGCCGTGCAACTATAGCGTCTCCCATCTCGATCTCTAGGTCGATGTAGCCATGCGCGTTCAAAGCCTCTCCTCTCAAGCTCTTAATCGCAGACGGAAATAAGTAGCGCTTTGTTTTGTAAATCCGGTCGCTCTAAAGTGTCTTGAAGTACGATGTTGTGGCCGAGGTCGGTCGATGAGCGTGTCGTCAAATTCGTTACCTTCAAACGGACGGGTCGCAGTCCCCGCTTCCGCCGTTTGCTTGGGAAGCTTGGGCCCTGGCGGGATTCCGAGGGGAGAAAAGCCGTTTGCCGATACAACACAATTGAGAGTCATGAAAATATCTTGCGCTGAACCTTGAAAGATAGAGAATTTCACATACATGTCGATCATGGATCAGACATAGGCTCGCGCACTTCGAGTCCCTGTGAGGAGCCGCAGCTTTCTTATCGGGAGTGGGTCTCGATGCACTCTTTCGTCTCCTAGTTGGAGTTCTCCCCGTTTCTATCCTTTCTTTGAAAATATGCTTTAGTCTCTGGTAACGCTAGCCTGGGTGGTGAACGAACTGTAATGGCAAAGATTTGGGGTTTGCCATCTCACTCGCTGGTGGACGTTCGAGCGGTGGCAACTCGATGACATCATCTTGAACCCAGGCTTCTAGGAGGTCAATAACCTCCTCGATGGGGAACGGGAACAAGGATATTTCTCCGGCCTCACGATGTCGCACAGGGTTTTAGCGGCGATTCTTCTCCATATGGCCTTCTGGCTTCACGTTTCTACTGGTGGCTCGTAGTTGCGCTTTCCTTTTCTTTTCGCTCACTATGTTCACGGAGGATGAGCCGTGATTAAATTGTTTGCTGATGAGGCGTCTACTCCGCGAGTTTCACGTGCGTCTTCGCCCGAGCTACCTAGTCCTTTCCAAGAATGTCAGTGCCGTTGTCGCAGATCGTCTCGCGGCCTCATGGAGTTCGAGAATCGTTTGGAAACGCAGTTTTCTAGCAGCCAGAGATTGGGACCATACCGTTGATGCATGCGCTATCAATTGTTGCTCGGTCACGCTTGGGTCGTGATACGAGTGCTTGAACCTCCAACCTTTGACGAAATCATTCGATGTTCGTATCCCACCGGCATATTCTCCCGAGGTCCGAAAAGGTAACTTGTTATTACATTTAAGAAATACTTCGAAAACGCGGTGACCATGCTACCTGGGTTGGGAATGTTGTTCGAAGTGGGACGTCATACCATGTATACGCCTCATCCTGGTAAGTGATTTTGAAAATTCCTTAAACGAAGAACGTGATTGTATTCATGTTCGCCCAAGGATTCCAGAAACGAGAAACATGTTCACGCACATTCCCCTACTTATCGCATGTGGTAAATTGAGGGGAAGAGTACCCCCTTGGGAGAGGGATCCAGATTTCGATGGGTAAGGGGGTTGGTGATGATGTACATCGAACTCATCATGCTTGATCTGGTCAGAGGGAGTTGTTCCAAATCTTCTCTCGTGACGTGTTGGGTGGTTGATTTCTCTCCAACTAGACTCGGTGCGAGTTTCTTCATCCGGGGGTGGAGGCGTGTCCCCGCCGAGGTGCCGGCAAGGTCGGGTTGTTGGAGATGCCTCTAGGCATCTTCGAGGATGCGACTCACGTGGTAGTCGTCTGCCGTCAGGTCTTGAGAAAGGTGAGCACCTCTTTTGTGTTGAAACCATGTCCGTGGGTCTGAGAGAGTCCTTTGTCGCTCCATCAAATCGCTGATGGTGACGTAAGGGCGACTTCTCCGGTCCCTCGGCCTCGTCCCGCTTCTGGGGTAATTGGAACCTTAGTTGCCTGAGGCGCCATGTCGGGAAGAAGCATTCGGGTCGTGGTGGCGGCCCTAGCTCGTGACCGGGGCGTGACACCCAAGAGATATTCTCGTTGCCGTGATTAGAGGGTTGTGCAGAGATGCTAGAGGAGGCAGCCGGCTCGACCGTGATTGGCGGTGTTACACTCGGGAGGGGAGTGCATTCGATGTTGATGTTGTCGACAGCTGACGAATAACGTTATTGGGAGAGAGATGCTAACATCGCGCGTCAGGCCGGGTGTTCTCAGCCCGTCCGGACCGAGTTCCACCATGTTGGGATTTGATATCGAAACGAAATCGTGAGGTCGGAGTTGGTATTGAATCATAGATCAATCCTCCCGCTGTGGTCGCCAATTGTTTGCGGGGTAAAAAAAGTCTGGCCGATTTCGTACTTTTGGTGAGTGAGAAACTGGTTCAAACCCTAAAACAAATGTGTCGCACGTGAGCACTTTATAGATTCGAGAGATCGACCGCATAAGTCCTACTTAAACCAAGAAATGGGCTTCTGCATTTGCTTTCGGGTCACAAAGTGGAGGAGAAGGGCTGATTTGGGGAGGGAAGCAAAGAAAGGTGTCGAGGAGAGTAGTATCTCGACTTGTATCGAAAGTGAAAGCTTAAGAAGTTTGCAAGAGATGGAAGCTTTTGGGAGAGCTTGTAAAGTTGCCTTTCTTCGAGAGTGTGGTATTTTTCTCCGACCGAGACTTGTAACCGTGGAAATAGGTAAGACCTATTTATACAAGTCGAGATTGAAACGCACCCGGCCTCATGAAGGAAAAGAGTAAAGGGTGAAATAATGGGAGGAGGTGGTAACCGTGATGGTTTAATGGGCAAAACATTTTCCACCATTATTTCCTCTTTATTTGACCGCTTTATTCCTTTTCACGCTTCTTAATGTGAGCGTAGGTGTACGCTGCATGTCGGTGACCGCCAAACTAAAACCCTAAAGAAGCATCTCAGCTTTGTGTCGATGTCTCGAGTGTTGGCTATCTTGAGTGCAAGTGGCGCTGCTAGTATGCCGTGGTGGCATGTGCCAGCAATGGCATGCGGGAATGCCTTGGTGGTAGGTTGCACGGTTTGCAAGTTAGGTTACCGCCGTGTGTGTTTGGCATGTGCCACAATGGCATGTGCTTAAAAGCCTTGGGGGTAGGTTGCACGGTTTGCAAGTTAGGGTTACCGTGTGTGTTTGGCATAAAGCCAATGGCATGTGCTAATGCCTTGGTGGTAGGTCGCACGCGGCAAGTTAGGTTACTGTGCGTGTGTTTGGTGCATGTGCCAATGGCATGCTTAATGCCTTTGGTGGTAGGTTGCACGGTTTTGGGGTTAGGCTACGCATGTGACAGCCGGTGGCATGTGCGAATGCCTTGGTGGTAGTTGCACTTGCAAGTTAGGCTACCGGGGGCAGGTGTTTGGTATGTGCCAAATGGCTCGTAAGCGCCATGTTGACTAGTTGCAAGTCTTGCAGCCTGGGTAGGCGCTATGTTTGGCATGGGCCAAAGGCATAGCTGCTTGGAAGTATGGTTTGCGACACGTGTTGGCATGTGCCAATGGCACGTGCGGGCCATGTTGACCTAGTTGCAAGTCTTGCAGCCTAGGGGCGCCTATATTTGGCGTGGCCAAAGGCATAGCGCTTAGAAATATGGCTTGCGGCACGTGTTGGCATGTGCCAATGGCACGTGCCATGTTGACCTAGGTTATAAGTCTTTGCAAGCTCAGGGCGCTATATTTTGCGTGGGCCAAAGGCATTTCCGCTTTGAAATATGGCTTCGCAAGACGTGTTGGCATGTGGCAATGGCACATGCTGCCATGCTGACCTAGCTGCAAGTCTTGCAAACCTAGGGTGCTATGTTGGGTGGGCCAAAGGCATAGCGGCTTAGAAATATGGCTTACTGCACGTGTTGGCATGTGCCAATGGCACGTGTGCGGCCATGTTGACCTAGTTGAAAGTCTTGCAGAAACCTAGGGCGCTATGTCGGGCGTGGCCAAAGTTGCATAGCGCTTAGAAATATGGCTTCAGGCACGTGTTGGCATAAGGTGCAATGGCACGGCGCCATGTTGACCTAGTTGCACGCCTTGCAAACCTAGGCGCTATATTTGGCGTGGGCCAAAGGCATGGTCGGGCATTGTTGCCATGGTGCGCAGGTGCGCTTTGGTTTGGCATTGTCACCATGGGCGCTGCAGATGCTGCTTTGGTTTGGCATCGCTTTCCATGGCGCGCAGGTGCGCTTGGTTTGGCATCGGCCGCCATGGTGCGAAGATGGTTTGGTTTCTATCACGCCAAAGTAAAGATGCTACTTGGTTTGGCATTGTTGCTACGGCGCTGCAAGATGCGCTTGGTTTGGTATTGCTGCCATGGTGCGAAAAGATGCGGCTTGGTTTGGCATTCGCCATGGCGCGTTAAAAGATGCGCTTTGTTTTTGAATTAGGTTCTCCATTTAAAACTTAACTGCATTTTGAAAAATACCCCTATTAATTGTTTACACCCGAGTTAAATGCTCTTAGTTAATGTGTTGCGGGTAACACTAGGTCATGGGTTTTTACGATTTTATCCTTTGTCTAAAAACCACCATCAACAGTTATATTTTTGCTTTAAAAATTAAGTCTAAAAATCTGCTTTCACAAGTCTCAACGAACCTATTACTACAACATCATTGAAAATAACTATCACATACATATTCTGTTGATCAAATAGATAATCTTTCTAAAAAATATCGATTTAGCCTTTAAACAAGACTCATTAAGTAATGAATTATCTCGCCTTCTTACTTCGACTAAAGCTAATTTGGAGTTGGAAACTTTATCGATGAGAATGGAATTTTCTCAAGAAAATCGAACTTTGTTAAACAAGGTATTACATTTACTCTAAATAACTGGATATTTTTCTAAAAAATTAAGTAAAGAACAAGAACAATCTTTGCTCACCGAGAAATCAACTTGAAGAAGTTATCGCCGAAGGATAAACTTATTCAGTGTAGAATAATCTTAAGTGTAAAGGCAAATTAATTCAAGGATCAATGTTCCAAGTTAGAAAAGTCCAACTCTTCCTTCATAAGAAAATGCCTTACTTGTTTCAACGAAAAGCCAAGGCCTCGATCAAAGGTTTAATTGGAGATAATTTTTGACAATGCCATGGATCATTTGGAGAATAGTTGTTTATTTTTAATCCAATATCTTAATCATATAAGGAAGGTAGTCATATTATTTGACTACCTTAATACATTTATTTATTATCTTGTGATATTTTCCTCGCGAAGTCCAAAATCAATAATTTTCTATATTCTTTTCTTTTGCAGATTCTCGAGAAAAATCTTCATTCCTCTATTGCCACTCTAAAGTCCGACTATTCAAAAATTCGCAAAAGAAAATGGAACACTCATCGCTTTCCTTGCTGTTTCTCCCGATCGCGTAGTAAAGAAAGTTCGATTATATGTCCGATCGTAAAGATATAGAGAGTATAAATCATCGTAAAGCACTCCTTCGTCAACCTCATCTTAATGCCAAGTTGTTGTGAATAATGTTCTACTATCCAAATCTCTTGATCCTGTATGTATCGAACCTCTAGAAGTAAGTGACGATGAAGCTCCTAATTCTCCTGACAGTGATTTTGACTACAATAGTGGCGAAGAGATCGCAAATGAAGAGACAATCCTTCCTAGCAAAACTGCCAATGATGATCTGGGTGAAGAAGGATCTGGTGGAAATATAATAATCCTGCGAAAATACTTGATAAAGTTGTCAAGAAAACCCAAAGATCCCCTTCTCGTGAAAAACCGATATTTGAGAAAGCACTTTCTCTTGTAATCTTTCTTCTTGTAATGTTGCTTCTTTATGTACTTAACCATCTTTTTGATGTATTCATCTGCTTATTACTACTCTTTCTTTTAATGAGTATAATTTTTGGTATTTAATAATTGCTATTCCATTATCTTCATTTTTGTTGAAATTCATTATTGCGACAAGATCGCATGACGCCTTTACATTTTCATGTAATGACCCATTGATCTTGCCTTATCATTGTTTTTGTGTGGTCTTATTTTGCCTTCCTAGTTAAAGGTCTTATTTTTCCACCCCTTATTTTATACAATATGACAGCCTAAATATTCTTGCGAACATAAAGCCCCATGACATTGTTGCTCATGACAAAAATCGCAGACGCCCTTACACTTTCATGTAACGACTCCATTGATCTTGTCTTATCATTTCTTTAGTATTTTTGCCTCTCGCAGTGGATATTTTTGTTGCGATAATATGACAGTGCCTAAAAAAATTCTTGCGAACTTGAAGCCCCATGACATTGCTTCATGGATTGACGATTTAGCAGGACGTCTTTACACTTTCATGTAAAGACCCATTGATCTCGCCTTACCCTCGCTAGTATTATTGCCTCTTCAGATCATCGCACAAATATGACAAGCCTAAATTTTCTTACGAAAATAGAGCCTCATGACATTTGCGTCTTTTGACACTTATCGCCTCCCTAATGGAGGGTGCCGCCTTATCATCTCCCGGTTGCCCTTCAAGGAGGCGACACCGCCATACAAGACTAGCTCCTCCCATCCGGTCTTAACAACAACCAGCTTGTTTTCGCAGCCTCTTATCCCTTATACCTATAGGGCTTATGGTTACGAGATCGCACTCCTAAGTGGATTTTTCTTCTCAAGCGAAGAGTGCCAAGACATGTGCCAAGAATGGTCGAGACACTTCAAATGCCCTGCACTCTTGGCTCAACCGTACCTCGGCGCCTTGGTCATACATCGACTCCTTGAAGAGACCCTTGGTCGTCCAACCGGGGTATAACCTTATATATATAGTTGGAAACCAAGGTATCTCCCCAGGATGGGCTTTATTTGACCCCAAATTTTCATGGCTCAGTTCTGTGGGCGTGTAACCTTTTCCGAGCCATGTCAAGAGATACCCCTTATATGATGCACTTTAGGTCTTACATTTGCCTCTTACGAAATATCATTCGCGAACTAGGTGTACGCCATAAAGGTTTCACATTCACTCATTCTTTCATTTCTGTCAATTCGTTCAATCATTCATTTTTTATTATCTCTTGTTATTTTATCAAGCCGAGATATTCGCACATTCTTTCTTTATTTTATGCAATTTCGCAATCACTGTCATAGAACATTTCTTATGAATTCATTTCATTTCATCCATTCAATATTTCGTAACTTATTCTTTCTTTCCCTTTATCTTCTAGATGTAATATTTCGAGATACAATCTATTCCACGGCTCATCCAATCTTTGGCCCACATTTTTGCCCTCGTGATCCATTAATCTATATGCCCCTGTTCCAACTATCTCCTTGATGATATAAGGTCCATCCCATTTTTTTGCCAACTTGCCACCACTTTCTCGCCGATATATTGGTGTTTCTCGCAATACCATATCACTCGGTTGAAATTCGCGTGTTTTGACACGTTTGTTATATTCTTCCGCCAATCTTCGCTTGATAATTATCCATATGTTGAGTGCTCTTTCTCTCTTTTCTTCTAATTCATCTAATTTAACCAAAATGTTACCCGCACTAAGATTTTTCTCCCAAGCTTCCTCTTTGTTGTTGGAATAATAACTTTCCGCTTTAACCATGCCTTCAACTCCATAGGTTAGACAAAATGGTGACATCCCCAGTAGCCGCCTTGTTGTATTGTAAGCCCATACCGCATTATGCACTTGTTCACACCATGCCTTATTTCTAATTTCTTCTTCAAAGATATCAACGATTGTTTTATTTGTTTGTTTCCGCCCATCCATTGGCTTCATGGGTATAAAGGAGTTGATTTCCCACACTTTATTTGAAATGCATTGCGGTAATTCTATATTTTGTCCCTCAAACTATTTCCCATTGCCGATACCAACTGTGCTGGAATTCCAAATCGCATATATATTTTAATATGAAAGTAAAAATATCTTTATCGCGAATGTGTTGTACCGTTTACTATCGCCCACTTTGTGAAATAATCAGAGCGACAATCGATATCTCCTTTGCCCCGTACTGTCAAAAATGGTCCACAATATCTAACCCCACTTTCCAAAAGGCCATACACTTGTTGAAGAGGTTAATGGTGCTCCTGGTGCATGTATTTTCTTTTCCGTGCCTTTGACAATCTTCGCAACGTCTTGATATTTGTTTCGCATTCTTCATGCATATATGGCCAATAATAGCCTTGCATTTTCACCTTTTATGTGCTAAAGACCTTCCGCTACTATGATTGCCAAAGATCCCCACCGTGTAGCATTTTTAACATCGTTTCTCCTTCCTTTCGTGTTAAACATCTAAGCGAGGGTCCATTAAAGGATCTTCGGATAATACCCCATCTCTTAGTTCATAATTTGTTGCACGTGTTTTTAATTTGGCATCTCTGATCTATTTCTTGGTGTTTCCCTTTTCATTAGATAAGATGAAGTTCATCCTCCAATCTTTCGCAATAGGGTCTTTTGCGTTCCTCTTCTATGAGCATTATTTCTCGCTTCTTCCTCTTCCCTCTTTGTTGATTGACGGTGATAAAAGTGTCCGTATTTTTATGCATCTCGCATGGGTCTGTCATCATACTTGATATAAAAGCAAAAGCATCCGCGAGTCTATCAGTTGTCTTTTTCGATATGTGTCTCCACTTTATTTTTGGTATCTTCACGACAATTCTTCAACAAGCTTTTATATTTTTTCAAGGATGCTTCATTTGTAGTACACTTTTTCTTTATCCCGCCAATAGCTAACCGAGAATCACCTAAATTTACGCTTTCCAACTTTATTTCTATTGAAATTTAAAAGCATGTACTATAGCTTTCATACTGTTTCATTGTTGGTAGATGCAAATTCCAACCAAAGAAAAGCCATTTTATTGCCTCTTCTCGCGAAATTACAATGATCCCAATTCCGATTTACCTTCTCCATTTGACGATCCATCTACCAATATTTCCCATCCTGCTTGGCTCGCTTAATAAATCCCTGGATTTCCATGTTCTTCTTCTATATCCATCATTTCTTCCACCCGCTTCATCCTCTTCCAATGGAAATTCTCGCTAGAAAGTCCGCAACAACTTGTGATTTGGGTGAGGATAATACTTCATATTTGAGTTTGCAATGACTTACTTGAGCATTCCATCTTTCAACCCTTCCCGACCTTTTGAATTTTTCATTATCGACTCAATTGGTACTTTTGTCGTTACCTTTACCGTGTGTGCCTCAAGCAGATGCTAAGTTTAAATGTCAGTAAACTAATGCTAAAATTAGTTTTTCAATTTTTTGAATAATTTTTCTCTCATGCATTGAATGTTTTGTTGATGTAATAGATTGGTTTTTCCACATCAAGGTCCATTCGCAATAATATTGCGCTTAGTGCATGCGAGGTTGTCGCAAGGTAAATTAGTAATTCCTCCGGTTCCGCTTTTTGTAATATTGATATATCCATTAGATGTTCTTTTATTCCTTGTAACGCCTTTTCACATTCATCCGTCCACCTAAATTTCGCTCCTTTTTAAGTATGTTGAAAAAAATGTTTACACTTATCGATGATCGCGAGATGAATCTTCCTAGCGAAGCTAATAATCCATTTAACTTTTGCACATCTTTCATCATTGTCGGGTGTCGGCATATCGCGAATTGCTTGTACTTTCTCCGGATCGACTTGTATTCCTTCTTTTTGACACGATGTATCCTAAAATTTTTCCATGCCACCCCAAAGGTACATTTTTCTCGGATTTACTTTGATGTTGAAATGTCTCATTTGTTCAAAATTTCCTTCAAATCCCGTACATGATCTTTTTTCTTTACTTTTTATTAACATGTCATCCACGTATACCTCTAGTGTTTTATGTATCCATTTTTCGAACACTTTTTCTACCATCCTTTGGTATGTTGCTCCAAGATTTCGCAGCCAAATGGCATTTTTGTGTAACAAAGATAATCCTCTTGGTTTAAAAAGGCAGATGCCTCTGCCTCTTCAAATGAGAGGAATTTGATTGTATCCCTTGTATCCATCAAGCGAGGATATCCTTTCATTTCCGTCACACTCAAACCATTTGCGGAATATCCGCAAAGGAAAACTATCTTTGGACAAACTTTGTTTAGATCGGTAAAATCTATGCAAATTCTTATCCCTTTTTTCTTCTTTGGAACTACGACCATATTTGCTATCCACTCGGGATACTTTGCTTGTCTAATAATTCCAAGCGTCAAGCATCTTCGTAACCTTCTTCTATTTGAGGATGATATGTTGTTGCAATTTTTCTAACTCTCGCTTGAATGGTCTTGCATTTTTATCAATCTCTAATTTATGGCATGCTTCTGATGGATCTATTCCAGCATCTCATCCATATCCCACGCCAAGATGTCTTTATAATCTCGCAACAAATCAATAGTCTCTCTTTTCCTCATCTGCTTCCATTTTTGTCCCAATTTTTAACACCTTGGGTTCTTTCTTCAGCCCAATATTCACTTTCTTTGTTGGTTCGCCGCAGTTGTAGCTAGCCTTCTGTTCTCCCATGGGCGTTGGTCCTTTACCTCCTTCGCAAGTTTATTTTCTTCATCATATTCCTTTTCCTTCTTCGCTCTTATCATGTAAGTTCTAAATTCTTCTTCCTTTTTCGTCGCTTTTGCCATCTTCTTGCGATCTCTTCGCCTCTTCACATTTTCTTCATAATGTTTTACTTCGATTTGATGGATATATCCTTCCTTTATCAAGATCTCCTCCGATTTCGCCTAATTCCACTCCCTCAGATAGGAAATTTGACACATTGATGAAATGTTGATGCTACGACTTTTATTGCGTGTATCCATGGTCTTCCCAACATCATGTTATATGGTGATTCCATATCCAATACACATAGAGTCACATGTGTTTCAATTCTCCCAACAAAATTCGTATTTTTATTTCCCTTTAGGTTTTGTTATTGATTTTTCGAAACCATAGATATGATATGTCATGAAGTCATTTCTTCATCTTTGTACCCCAATTTTTTATATGCATGATAAAATATTATATTCACCGAACTCCTCGTATCCACCAAAGTTCTATTTATTGCCCATTCTTCCATTGTTTTTGTTAATTTTCCTTCTTTGCATCGGGCACTTATCAGTAATCACCTAGTGGAGATGTGATTTAAATTCTCTCATGATATCTCCGTTGTTGTGAATATAATCTGCTTTTCCCATTCTTTCAAGGGTAACACCTTCTCTCATTGTTATAATTTTCTTTCCTTCAAAATCTCTTTTATGTACTCCTCCGATACTTTCATGAAATTCACTAACCATTGTTTTTGTAATCATATTACATTCCAATTCTCCATCACTCTCCTTGATTCTCGATTTTCCAATTTATCCATCATATTTTGATTTGAACAATTTTAGTGACAATATCCAATCTCTTCTCTTCAATAGTTTCTGCTTTCTAGCGCCAATATGTATGCTAAGTAGGAAATCCTACACTACACCCTCACAAGAATTCACACAACTAAGACATTTGAAGATGAATGATAATGATTTTTATTGATTAATTCCTTGAACGCCATAAGATAAATGGAAAAGAGCTAAATAAATTATAATTGCTACAAAATTTCTCTCCTAATGACTTGCCCAACACTTTAAAAAGATCTCTCCACAACAAGTTTATTTGACTCTTTATATAGGTAGTACATAATGGATGACAAACTAAGTCGTCCTTTATTTTCTGGAATGACTTGCGAAATATCGCAAGTGTACAAGTATGCAACTCGCGACACTCCTAAACTTCGCTAGATCCTCACATCTTCTCGTTCGCTATCGTCATTCATAAGGCCATTTATATTACTCTTCCTCCGCGACGCCTCGCAATGTCAAGCTGCTTACTAATCTCGCAGATATTGATATGTATATTCTGATCCTACATAGTACACTATTCTTCAAAGAAAACTAATTCTTCTCAAAATTTTCAGTTTTCCATTACAGTCGATGTAAGACTTTACGTTTAGCGGAGGCCTCCAGTGTCAGGCCTATGTGCTACAAATGGGCTTTTGATAACATTGTCTGATGACTTTTGTTGAATCTTGTAAATTGTAATTTGGTCTTAGTTTATCATATTAGGTTGTTGTTAATCGTTGATTTGATTACTTTGTATTGTTCGGGTTAAAAATTTTATGGTAAAAATCTCCAAGACTATGCGCAAATTGATATTATCATACTTTAAAACATTTTATTTCTTTTTCATTCAGTTATTAGTTTTGTTTTTTATTCCAAAACGAGAGTAAATAGTGGTGTAAATTTTAGTTTCCAACCAAGTAGTAGATTTTTACCATTTTCTTATGACTTGTGATTTCAGCACGGGTAAAATACTTCACCTAGGCACTTGAGAGTTTGGATATGTGAACTCTTTAGATGTTATGAAGGAGACAGAGGATCCACAGACAGTCTTATATGGACCCTATCCACATTAGATTGAACTAATTTTTCTTAAAGGATCAAATGACAATGAATTTGAATCCAATATTTTGATGATATGTTTCTCTTATTAAATTTTAGTTTTCTACCAAAAATGAACACAATACCAAATGTATAGCACCACCATCTACCACTTAATCAAATTGGCATAAGATATACTTAGATACTCCTTAGGTAGTTGATAGCATTTGTAAAGAATGAGCATAATCCGAGACGTATAGCGCCACTATCTATCACTTAATCTAGTTGGCATAATCTATACTTATATACTCAAAGTTATGGAAGGAGATTCTAAATAATGGTTTTGACGAGAAATTAAAAGTTATTATCAGACAACTTGAACGACATAAAGTTGTACGATGGAGGCGTTCTGAATGAGATATTTGAAAGTTGTGAAATGCATCTCAGGTAAGTTAAGTGTTGCACATGGCAAATTGTTTGTTATAGTTTTTTCTTTTGTCCTTAAGAGTCTTTCTGTAAATTGGAAAATATTTGGAATTACATAGCAATATAATATTTTTTTATTGATGATGTAGGCGATAGAATAACTTTTCTTCTTTTCTATCTTTTTTTTTTCTTTACAGAGGAAGGATCCCTTCACATGTTCTATCTCACACTATCTCACACTAGACCTCTTTTCGTGAAAAAAAATTATAAATGATATCGGATTCGAAGCTAATATTTTGGGAATATGGTCCTCTTGCAAAGCCTTACCTACCTACCAAAAATGAATTCATTCTAAGACATATAACACCACCATCTGCTACTTTAAAGATGAGCCGTTGAAAATCAACGGATTTTGAACCATTGAAATTAAGATCGGTAGATGGTGAAGTTTAGTATTTTGGAATACGCTCATTTTTGATAGTAACGTAGATCCTTGAAAAAGAAACATATCGCCAAAATATTAGCTTCAAATCCGTTATCGTTTGGTTTTTATTCACAAAAAAGACGTCTAAAGTGTGATATAGTGTGATAATAAACATGTGAGGGGATCCTTCCTCTTATTTACATATCCTATTCCTTTATTTTGTTGTGAGCAAGCCTATGAAGATTGTATGGTTTATATGAACTACTTTATGTTGACGTTTTATTCAGATTCTTATAACCATAAAGACTAATTCAAAGGTTGCACAATATATCTAATTGTTGTTTTTATTTATTTACTTTGTTCTTCATGGGGCTGCACTAGTGGGACTTTTATATTCTAAATGATCGATGTATTTTCTTTTAGTTTGTTCATATATTGTATCTTCTTTTTTGTTTTTCTTTAAAGGAAAGATTTTCCCATTTATAACATTTATAATAAATATTTTTGTTAGTACTAAAACGAATAACTTTTTTTTATATACAAACTCATAAAAAAAATCATATGCGGAAAAATAATATCTGTATGAAAAAAAAAAAGGATATACAAGAAAATTCATATGTAAAAAAACTGTAATTGCAAGTACTTATATGCAAAGAATAAAACTTATATCAAGAGACATTGTGTTATTAATATATCAGACACATATTTATGATTAGTTAATATTAATGCATAAAATCATTGATTACATATATGAATATATGTTTTCTAGTCTTTTTGTTATAGCGGATGAGAGGATGAAGTTTTGTTCTTAAAAAAAAGGTCTAGATATTTTGTGATTAACATAATGGTTGAGTGTTCCGAACATGAATATTTATCTAGAGGAGGAGACGATCTCACATCAGCTGTTAAGTCTGAAGAATGTGTGATGGAGGAGATAACGATGTTTCATTAGCTGGTGATGTAGATAAGAGTTACTATTTGTTTGAAGTTTTACCGAGAATACTTAAGGCTAACGATCGACCTCGTTGTCATATGGGGAGACTGACATAAAATCATGTGATGGTGAAGATGAATGTGAACCGGAAGATGGCTATAAAATTGATTATGCTGAAATTACTACATGGTCGGATACAGTGGAGGAAGCCTTTGCGTATATTGATCGACTTTGGAAGGAGGATCCAGAGAAGATGAAGAAAGATAACTCTTCAATATTTCAGAAGAAGTGGGAGGAGGAGAAGAAAAAAGAAAAAAAATAAATAAAAAGAATATAGTAAAGTTTAATAGAAAGACGAGGTTGTTGGAGAGTCGTACGATCACGGCAGATACACCACTTGATTCATCTCCAATAAAATATTCATCAAGGCCAAGGAAATCCATTGAATATAAGTTTATGTTGATGCTTGTTTGAAGCGTAATAGAAATCCAAGGTTTGCAATTATTATGAAAGGCCCATCTGATACTTTAAGTATAATTTGTTCCTTACCCACATTGGCTACTATGATAATAGAGCTGTTGACTATTTGGCAAGATTAGCAACCTCAAATGTGGGGGAATGGATCCCAAAGGACGAGTTTGATGAGGAATTAAAATCAATTATCGAAGAACTTCATGATATGAATATGTACGATGTACGAATGTTGAAGGGCGTTACTAGAACTTGCAAGATATAAAATAAATTTTTTTTGGTGATAGTGTGCGACTGCTAGAACAACCTCTTTCCTCCTTTTCTTTCTTTAATTTTGATTTGTTATTCTATTCCTTTATTTTGTTGCGAGCAAGCCTGTAATGATAATGTGGTTCTATGAACTATGTTATGTTGATGTTGATTCTGATTCCAAGAACAATGATAATTCCAAGGTTGCACAATATGTAACCATGGAGAAGCACAAGTGGGATTCTTGTTATTCTTAATTATATATTTTCTTTTAGCATATTTTTTCATTGTATTTTTTTATTCTTTGAGGGAAAATTTTTCTCATTATACATGTTTTTTTTTATTTACTTAGAATCGAAAGACTTCTTGAGGACAAAATCGGGTGTTACTACAAAGCCAGATAGTATTGCTTTTGCACGTAAAATGTGTCTTTGTGATCTAATAGGTTAATGGCAAGTATCATGTAATAGGGAGTGTCTATTGAACTGATGTTTGTTATATGCTCTAGTTTAATGCTTGTGGCTTGTCGGGTAATGAATAAACAACCTACCATGTCATATTTGAAAATCGCCCCGTAACAAAATATGAAAGATGGCGTACATGTTACAAGAAGAACTGGAATTAATATTGGAATCCGGCGACTCGACAGGAGAAATTTCGATACCTATATAAATATATGTTTTTTTTTTGTACATTATATAAATATTTGTATACTCAAAGAAATTACCCTACTCATGTCAGGTGTGGTAAAGAGGCCAATCCCTAAGAGTGTTGTGCACGACTAGCCAAAAAAACCAACTATGTACCCAACCCAAATTCGGATTTCCAAATAAATTACCATGTTATTTGAAAATCGTCCCAAAAAAAAAAGCTAAAGAATTTGTTATATATATTGGAGTTTAATTTGGTGACCCAAAAGAAACATCTTCATACCTATAAATATACAACAAACATCAACAAAGACCTACTTAACTAGCGTTTTTTAAAAAAAAATATTTAGTGCTTCATCTGATGTCACATAGTCTTGTATATTCGACTGTTAATTGTGACTTAGAATATGATGGAATAGTAGTACAACGAGGAGATGTTTCATTCCTTGGTAAGTTTGAAGAATTAGATATAGATATGGATACTGATTTATCCCAATGTTACGTACCCTACAATTAATAAATCTTTCTCTTCTCTTTGTCTCTTTAGAGAGAGGCTGATATAGAGTCTTATGAAGATGAAAAAGATGATGATGATAATAAATATGAGGATGGATATGAAGTTTTTATCGCTGATATTGATACGTGGTTGTATGCGATGCAAGAATTTGTTATCGATATTGATACGTGGTTGTATGCGATGCAAGAAGTTCGGGAAAAAGTTGTACAGTTAAGGAAAAAGAAGTGTGAGCAAGAGAAGGAGAGCATAATAGAAAGATAAAGTTGTTGCATAAACCACATTATCATTGTCAAGAAGGACGAGCTCATGTCCAATAAGAGAAGCATCACTTACAAAGTTTATGTTGATACATACTTTAGAAGGAATATATTACCAAGGTTTTGGATTTTTGTGATAGATTCATCTCAAACCAATATGTTTGGTTATGTTGGGAATAGCAAAAGTAGAAGAGTACCTCAGCTTCAAACACACTTGGAGGGGATTTTGAAAGGTTCCCAACTCGTCAACTCTCTAAATGGAAAGACACCTCCTCAAGAAGGAGAACTTGATATATGTAAATTTTTCCAGCATAACGGGTAGGTATCCACATAAGGAAGAACATTTTACAGAAGGTGTCAAGAAATTAATGAAGGAATTGATTTTTTACACTTGTCAACATAAAATGCGCCTTAACCGGACTTCTTACTTTCAAAATATCCATGTTGATTATTTGGCAAGATCGCAAACCTCAAAGATCTGGGAGGAGATTCAAAGGAGGATTTCGATGAGGAACTGAAAGATAAAATCAAATTACTTGAAGGTACGAAGTTGCAAACTGTAGGCGGCATGAAGCATCTTTCGCACAGCTCCGAAAGGATGACGTCAAGGGTTTATACTTGTCATATCTTCTTTCGAATGCCTGATTATGTTAGTGTATAAAATTAAGAGCTCTTTATGGGCTTTTTTCTCTTGTTTAATTATATTGCCGCAATAAAGCTATTATTGATCCTTCATCTAGATAGTTTCCATGTAATTATTATAACTCAGGGAAAGACCAATCTTTAGTCATTAACTTTGTTAGTGCCTCATTATTTGTAGTTCAGGGAGTTTGGTATCAACTGGGTGTTCGTATAATCTCTGTGTTTTTGTACTTTAATTTGTATTTATTGTGTTGCTTATTCTCAAGTAGTTGTTGAGTTCAGTTTCTCTATTATGGAATAATGGTTGTGTGGAATCATGGGAATTTAAGCATTTCTACTGTTTTTGGTATCCCGTATTTTGGCACCATGAAAATACTGATGGGCTTTTTATCTGTTTTTTTTTTAATCAGACGCTTTCTATATGTTTGTATGGCCTATATCTATATATACATAGTCTCAATTAGTGTAAGAAGCACAATAATGGTCAATCTATCTATCTGACTAGAAGATAAAATAGCTACCTCATAATTCATCACAATACTCCCTCCGATTTTGGAAAAAAGATACCATCACTTTTTCATTTAAGCCTAAAAATAGGCCAAATTGAAAAAGTGAAAATACCTCATTCCGAAAAACGGAGGGAGTACTATTTTGTCGAGGCTTAGAGCTTCTCCAATGGTTGTTGTGTTTTTCCTAGGTGGCAACACAAACAAGAATCTGTATTTCAATTTTTCCTTAAGCTTAGGGGAAATAAATAATTCATGTTCAATGATGTTGTTTGTGATCATTTTTTTTTATCAAATGTAAATTTTATTTTTGTAATTTTAAGATTTTATGTGAGCTAAAAATAGTTAATTAATATATTGAAATTAATATTAATTAAGCAAAAACTTACTAGGATAGCTTGACTTCCTCAAACAACACCCTTTTCCACTTCTCAAAAACTAGAGAAAAATCCATCAACTTCTTCTTCTTCCTTTGCTCAGATTTAGTTCTTTAGGGGCCATATCTGAGCAAAGCTTTCTTGTTTTTAGTTATTTTTGTGGTTTTCAATAATTTCTTCGCTATTAGAGTGATTTTATCTTCGCTATTTGGGCGATTTTATCTACACTTTTATAGTGTTTCTTTATGACGATTTGTTCATGTTTGGTTTTCTTGATAAAAGTACATCAGCAATTCGGCAAGGGCGAAGATCAATTTCTTCTTCATCAGAAAAATAAATCTTAAGTTCGGCTGAGTTGCACATGAAGAATTTTTGGGCATATCACTCCTTTGTCAAAATCTTTTTTTTAAGAAGAAAAATCTATCAAATGGTCGTATACCATTCCCTTCTCCAATCTCATAGACATCTTCGCGATTTATTTATGTTTTGTATCTTTCTTTGTATTTGCATGTTAAGATGTACTTGCTTTAAAACCATCATGTAAACGTTTCTTGTGGAATGAAAAAAAATGTTTCATAAAATGGTATGCAAAAAAAAAATCAAAGATGAAGCTAATCTAACAAAATTAAGTTTTGGAGCTGGTAAAAAGTTGGGGTTGGAGAAAAACTTTAGGAAAATGAATATCTATCATATGTGGATTTAAATAACTTATTGCCCGGAAGAAAAGGCAATAAGAATGAGCACCTTTTCGCTCACGCGAAGTATGTAAGAAAAAAAAATGTTTCATAAAATGGTATGCAAAAACAAAAATCAAAAAACACTTTTGGAAAAACAAAAAAGCTAGTATCTATCATAAATTTTGGAGTTAGGCACAAACTACATGATTTAAAAAATCGTTTCGTTTTCTATGGACGAAAAAAAAATGACTCTTCAAAGAAAATTCTTGAGTGCTTGTAGTACATCGGCTCTTGAATCACCAGCATTTGCAACACCATATAGTTCAAACTAACCAAAGTATCGGAAAGTTAATCCAGCGTGAACTGGGCGGTATATATTCATAGTTCATGCACTTTTCATCCAAAAATTTCCGATCTTCCATTGACAACTGATGTGAGACTAAACTATACGGTTAGCGGATGCCTCCAGTGTCAGGCCCATGTACCGCAAATGGGCTTTTGTTATCTTACACAAAATGTTGAATGTCAAAATTTAACACTGTGACTACCAGTAACATTAGTGATCTTAGAGCAATTCCTATGGGATGGACAAACTCTAAGATTGTTCATTTTGCTCCCACTATGGAATGAACAAACTTGAAAAACGGAAGTTCAAATGAACAAATCGATGGTTTGAACATCGAGATGGAACAACCAGCGCAAGCGTCACGTGGTAAGGACGACGCGCTCTTTCCAAAACGTTGGCGTTGTGCTTCCAACGCGCGTCCATGGTGACGCCCGCGACTTTCTTAGTGACTTTCTCGACTTTCTCACTGACGCCCACAACTTTCCTGGTTATTTTACTAATTTTTAATCTTATTTTATCTCATTTTATCCTATTTTATCTCACTTCATCCTATTTTATCTCACCCAAATATTATATTTTATTTTTCATCTTTCTCGTACAAAACATTTTATATTAAAAAAAAAATATTAGTGGGGCCCTAGAAAACCAAATCTATTCATTTTGCCTTGTTTTACCATAGTGGAGAAACGAGACTAAAAAATTTGTTCATTCCCATAGGAAATGCTCTTATAAAGCTTCTTATCTCGATTGATTCTAAATTATTGATGATTTACGTCTGAATTTTGTTAATTGTAATCTGGCAATAGTCTCATAGTACAGTAAAAGAAGCACAGGGGTATGCGTTAAACCTTTCGGAAAGATCAAGGCCGGCTTTGGTATGAGAATCCCTATAGTACTGGGTATATTCTACCCGACTAATGTATTAGAATACTAGGCCTTTTATCTTTCTTTTTTTGGTACAAGAATGCTAGGCCTTTCAGTTTTACCCTCTCTGTTTCATATCGAAATCTAGCACGCAAGCAACATCGAGAGAAGCTTTAATGTGCAAAAATTTAGTGGATTGGTTCGAGTGAAGATTTAGAAAAAAAAAGACGAAATAGCATACAAAGCACGTCATAACACACTAAAAGAGGGACGACTAAGACTAACATTCAAAAATCAGAAAACAGTGTCTATCATGAAACAAATGTTATATTTTTCATTTCAAATAGTGTGAAATTAGAAAATAAGCAAGGTTCACATGTGCATTTGTGCTTATATACACCCCGAAATAATTGATTTGCTAACAAAAATTGATCCAAATTTAGATCATTTCTTTCCTCTTATATTTTTCATATTTCCCATAACAAAATAAAATAAGATGTTTGGGGAAACTGACTTCCATGAATACATAAACCACTTGTCTAATTCTTGGAACATTGACGATGAAGTGATGCATTATGTTTGTGATTACTTCGACATCTGCTTAGCTTACCTATATGCTAATCCAATTAACATGACATGAAAGGGAAAAAGAAAAAGATGACAAATAATGCTTAATCTGTTATAGCATCAAATATTATTAGTAGGTCGTCCCATTTAAAACTGGAGTAATAATATTGACGAGAGTTTTAGTTCACAATTTTTGCTATTTTCTTATGCCTTGCTCTTTCATTCTTTGTTTCTTAACTTGTTGATATGATTACCTTGGGTAGTTAGCAGTAAGGGATAGGGAAAGCTACCAAAAACAACGAACCTCGCTTCTTAATAGATGTCCCAAAATTAGGCCTTGAGCATATTGAAAAGTGGGAGATCTATAAGAGCAAGTTGTATTATTTTCAATGGTTAGGCAACTGAATTTAACTTGTTTTTGTATATTTGATGAATTTAATTTGTTTTTTATAGTTCATGGCTTCATGCCTAACTTGGTCGTTGAGTCAGGCTAGTTAGGATTCGAGTCATGAGATTCAGTACGGACAAGTAAAGTAAACAAAATTTCCCTTGAAATGCATGTGAAATGCTCGTTGGGCTTTAATTTGGATGCTCATGAAGACCAACACTACACAACTTCATGTATCATCGGTATTGAATTAAACTTGTCATGCATGGTGATTGGTATTTTGTTCACCTGAGAATGATGATATACCAGAAAACAAAGGCCATTTCCATAAAGTTCATCCTTTACCCCACACACACACAAAAAAAAAAAGAAAAAAACTATTTGTACGCACAATTGTGCATATATATATCTCGAAAGCACGTTCCAAGCCATTGACCCGAAATATTTAGATATTATATTTCAAACTAATCAAAGTATCCGGAAGCTAATACAATGTGAACTGAATTGTATATATTCATAGTTCATGCACTCTACTTCTTAACATAATTCATGGAAATCTCAAATATGATCCATCATTTACTTTTTCATAGAAATTAACCTTAAACTTTTCAAGCTTCAAATTCAGTTGTCTTTATCCGGCAATGAATCCCATGCCTGACACGCATGGAATGCAAAAAAGCATCTAAAAGTACCACCCCGTATTCCTGCCATATGCATCCATGCACCT
This sequence comes from Papaver armeniacum, assembly GCA_023531295.1. Taxonomy (NCBI): domain Eukaryota; kingdom Viridiplantae; phylum Streptophyta; class Magnoliopsida; order Ranunculales; family Papaveraceae; genus Papaver; species Papaver armeniacum. The sequence goes on from JAJJWW010003442.1 coordinate 75,365, forward strand.
ACACTCCATTATTTTTGTAAGATACGCATCAGGTACGATGATGCATCCTATGAGAATTTTGGTCTCTCGGGCTTTTTACTGATGAGGCACTATGAGTCTACAAGCCTCAATATCTTTTTTTTTTTTATGACTTAAAATGGTTGATAGAATATAAAAAAATGTAACAAGGCTATAACAACCCCCATCTTTGCATATTACAGTCTATCTGGTGTCGATAATGACCTTCCAGTGAGAAATAAGTTCTCCAAAGAACACAGATTTGAATACATTTTCATTCCCTCCCCAAACATATAATAACCTTTTGATTTCAATAATTGTTTCTTCTTCACTTTTGGGTCTTTTATGGGCCATCACTCTATTGTTTCTTTCATTTCATAAAGCCCAACTGGTGACAAAAAATAATGTATATGTTGATCTTACTGCTATCATGATGTCCTAGGCGAGTTTAAAGCCTGACGGTGAATTTGGTCGGGATCCATTTATATAATTCGTCACCATCTTGTTATAATGGTGAAAAATTATGTTATACTTACAGCCTGCTTGGTAACTAGGGAAAAAGTCGTCGGTTTCTACACTTGAGATTATAGTTTTCTGACTATCTAAACAATGCAACAGTATTCGACACAACATATAGAACACGTCACAACATACCAAAAAAATAAGACGATTTAGACTTAACAAATCAGAAAACAATCTCAATCCAACATGAATTAATTGTTACAATTAAATTATCATGATCATTTTCTGCTTAATATTCTCCATTTCAAAAGTGTGTAATTAGAAAAAAGCGAGATTCACAACTGCATTTGTGTTTATATACGCCAGAAAAGAATTGATTTGGTCAAAATCTAAAATAATTTATCCAAATTGAGGATATTTCTTTTCTCATTGATTTTAGATATTTTCCATTACAAAATATACAAAATAAGATGTTTGAGTAAATTGACATCCAAATCAAAAATCTAAAAGAATTGATCCAAAAAATTCTTTTCTCATTGATTTTTGATATTTCCCATTACAAAATATAAAAAATAAGTTGTTTGAATCAACGGGCATCCATGTATACATAAATTATTTTTCTAATTCTTGGTACATTGAAAATGAAATATTGTACACCTTTCATATAGGATAGAAGTGCCTAGCTATTAATCCAACTTAGTTATCGATGTAAGGGAAGTTTATGTTGATTTTTCTATAAATACTTTTAAGAGAAGTTTATGTTGGTTTTTCTGTGAATACTTTTCCAGAGATATTCGACGTTATAGAATTAATAGTGTGATGTACAGCTTGGAATTGTTACTCTTCTTGTTATTTGACTTTTAAGTTTTACCATTTCAGGATTTATTATCTTACGCAGTTATACACTTAATTTATTTTATAAATTTGGGTGGTATATTATGTGTGTGATTATTTGGAATTTTTATTTATTTTTTTCATTAAAGAGGCGTACCTCAAACATACATTGATAAAGCCGATTTGAAAATATCGGAAAGCGTTTGTTCAAATTCAGGATTCAATAAACCTGAGTTTGTTCAAAATTCAGGATTCAATAAAAATTCAAAATTTAATTCAGGATTCAAATTCAGCGTTTGTTCAAAATTTGGGCAAATTTTAATTATAAAGCCGCAATTCAGGATTCAATAAAATTGAGTTTAATTTGTGTACATTTTTTCAGAAAAAAAAAGTATAAAGTATTTTTAGTTTTATTCCAACGATTTGGTACCTAATATAATTTGCTATGTATACTCCAAGTAGTAAGTTAATTTGTGACAAAACAAGAAATGAGATGAATATAACCGGGATAATGATTCTTACCGGTTTAAAACAGATTACATAATACAAAACCACAATTGTATGTTCTCTACCGAGAAAAGAAGAATAAAGGATCAAACCCTAACCTAGGATTATCGTTTTAACCCTAAAATCAATTCACCTCCACCACTTTCATCACTCCGATCTCAATTTCATTCATAAATCGCCATTCTCACTATCACTACCACTAGTCCCAACATCAATGAACAACAACAACAACAAACACAACCCCATCTTCATCCCATCATATTACCAATTAAAACTCACATACACTTGGAGTTCAAACTAACCTCGGTAATTCCTTGGATTACTCGACTTGAATTTTCCGACAAACACGATTTGTTTTTGCAATTTAAGCATTATTCACCCTCTCCTTAATCTTCAAAACCCATGAACCCTGAATTCTCTTTCCTATCAAGAACCCTAATCCATGGAGTTCATATCCAATAATTATAGGAATCTAAACCTCAATTGAACAAAAGTACAAAACCATCTTTCAATTTCTTTATATTCATCTAATTAAATTTCCAAGACATGTAGGAAACCCTAACATACTGATTCTTCAATGTGAATTGAATTGAAAATCAGTAACTAAAACTTCTACCTTAAACTTAACACCCAATACCCATCGTTATCATTGATTTCATTCTCGATTACACAAAATTTTCAATCCAATCCACTCTAGAACCCTAACCCAAATTTTACCGATTCCTCTTTGTTCAATCATCACGAAACCCTAACCAAAATTAACTCCATGTGACTCATTAACTCTTTCCTTGAATTCACTTATTTCATTAAGTTTATTCGAAGAATCATGATTCATGAATGACTCATTGCTGGTGCTTTGAAGAAAACTAAAAGAGAAAAGAAATAGAAGAGAAGGCAAATGAATTGATTTTCTAGGGTTTTTTGAGTTTTATATGATAAATGAACGAACATGATTAAATGTAGTAATCATACTGGTATTATTAGGAGCAAGACGGGTTGATGTGTTTAACCCGGGTTTTACTTGCCTGGACGGCTAACCCGTTTTCTCACAAGCCGTTATTTCTCCAACCAACGACGGCCATGACATTTAAACCAATGACTGCGCGGTTTTTCACGGGCCGGACGGGTCAACCCGAGGGTTTTTGGCTTGTTTGCCAGCTCTATACCCATAATTACATTAGCTACGCCACGTTATTTCGCTAATAAGATTATTTACACATTGTAAAGGAGATACAAGCAATTTCGATCACTAATGGCTAAAATGAAAGCCAGAAGAGCAATGCGACAAAAATGACCAAAATATTTCATGGCACTCAAATGAGAGACCGTAATTGAACATTGGGCTATGTTTGTCGCACCACCTTAGCATCTCACGGCTAAATTGAGTGGAATGAAGAAATGTCCGTGTATGTTGAAGCCAGTGAAACCCACTGGCGGATAGAAGTGGTGAGACAAACAAAATTTCAGCTATTGGTCGGATGTGTATTACTCCTTATGGATTTTTGTGATTCCAGCCTAGGGAAGTTTGTATGCCTTAGTTATATACTAAGCCTCCTATTTTTCTCGGATAGCAACAGGTCTTGACTATTGAGGGTCGTCATGGCGCCGATTGTTAGTGCGCCCAAGAATGAAAAGGATAATAAGGCAGTCATGGGTTTTGCTCGAAAATGATATCTATCGCCCACTCTTTACCCCCTCCGCTCATTTCCGCGCCTATGTGTCATGCAGGCATTGGTTAAATCCAATAATAATGGGACCCCATACTAATCTCAATCTAAGGAATCAAGGCTAAAAACAGGGTCACCTAATGGGGAAAGGGCGGGAAGTGAGTGGGAGAAGTGTAGCAGCTTCCGGGGTTTGTAAGGTGAACTGCTAACCATATTCTTTTGGCGCCGACTAGTGATCCCCGCCTCTACTGCACACGTGTCATGTAAGTAAATGCAAAAGGTCATGGCATCAAAGAAGTGTGCCCGTAGTGTAAATATAATATTGATATACCCATACTCATTTCATGCTTAATATTCCCGGTTACAACTAAATATGAGGTTAGAAAATAAACAAGGTTTCATGTACGTTATGTGCTTCTATATACTTGATCGTTTTTTGATTCAATCAAAAAAAAAAATCAAATAAATTGATCCAATTTATGGGCCTTTCATTTCTTATAAATTCATGATATTTCTAACATCAAGATCTAGAATTATGCGCCGTAAAAGAAAAGGAAAAACAAGATCTAGAAGATAAGATGTTTGAGAAAATTGAACCTAAATATTTTTGCAAAATCGTAACCTCAAAGACGTGGAAGGAGATTCCAAAGAGTGATTTTAATGAGGAACTCGAAAGATATCACAACTTGAACGATTTGAGTTGTAAAGTGTAGAAGTCGTGAAGCATTTTTTACAAATATAAAAAAAGGCTGCTCCCAAGGATTCATACTTGTCAGCCTCTTCTTAGAATGTTAATGGATAAAATTAAGGAAGTCCTCATGGGTTCTTGTTTAATCATATTGCCACTAAAAGGTTAATATATTACATGACCAGTTTAACTGATCTTCGTCAACGTGGTTTAACTTTGTTGGTGCCTCATCGTTGTAGTTTATGGGTCATGTATTAACTGGATGTTTGTTAATCAGAGTCAAGGTATCAACGGGTGTTCTATAATTTTTATATTCCTTTTCTTTTAATTGTATTTGCTTTTTCCTGAAGTTCTCGAGTTAAATTTGTAAATCATGGAATAAGGGTTTTGTGGAGTCGGGCGAATTGTAAAAAATTCTACTGTTGTTGACCATTTCACTAAAATTGGTAATTGTCTTGCTGGGTGAGTTGTCTATAGTCTGTATATATACTCCTCCGTACCTATATTATATAGGCTTTAATTTTCCTTTTTCCTTGTACCAATATATAGCGGAGTCCAACTTCCTGATGAATATTTCAGACATACCCTTATTTATGGTACATAAATAATAGTGTTATGAATAAGGCAAAGGGTAAAACATGAAAAAAACATGAAAAATTATAAATTCAAGACATTTTTCTTAATCCACGAGAACTGACCCTCCGCCTATATATGTGGTATGGAGGAGTATATATTATGGCCTAGTGTTAGGCACAGTCCTAGTGTTAGGCAAAAGTAATGATCTATTTTGGCTTTATTAACTTTCTTGCAGAAGTCAACTCGTGATTGTCCACCAGTCAAGTTGTTCATATGTCGGTGCTCGCCTCTCCGCTGTATTTATTAGTTTTGGTCTCAAATTGACCATGCACACTCTAAACCAAGTGTCTTGTTTCTTGTCCTTGATTTGAACTATCACCCTTTAAACTAGGCCTATCAATATTTGTCCGATATCCTAATCCGTTTCGAATATTCGAGATCCTATAGGATTTTATCCGTTGTACGGATATCTGGATCGAATATTTTATCTGATAATTCTTCCAGAATATATCTAAACGATTAGACCCCATCCGAAATGTTAATATCCGATATCCGATAAAGTATAGGAACTTATTTGTAATTTATCCTAATTTCGAGTCTAGTATCGATATCGTTGGATAAATATCCGATAAGTGTCAATTATGAAAATGTTTTACAAGGGTTTTAAGCTTTTTGATATCGGATATCCGATACTTTAGCCTATCTGGAATCGATATCCGATTTTGATATCCTATAGGATATTATCTGACATCGAATAGTAGTGCTTAACCTGGTTTGATATCTGATTTCTAAATATCCGAATTTTTTGATATTCTTTCATTGGATGTGCCTACTTTAAACCAACGAAAACCTAGATTGACTTGGTGTTCACCGAAATCATTACCGAGTGACACAAAACATTGGGCCCACATCCGCCCATACTAATGGAAGCTAACACGATCGTGCCATCCGTGAGATCCTCTGACAACCAAGTGAAAGTTTTTCTACACTTACAACCGCACCACCATCACTACCACCGTTAAGCTTAGGGACTTGTTGCATGTAGACCCATGATGATGTCGTCGCACATATATTCTCGATGGGGTCTGTTAACTTGTATACCCGTATACATGTTAAGGTTCACTAAAATAACAAATTCTTGAATTGGAAACAAGATTTGTTTGCTTTATCGCATTGAAAACAACAATTCTTTGCATTGGGAACAAAAATTGTTGGTTTTAGTGCAAGAAAAACCAATTTCTAGTAGAATAAGACAAAAAACACAATTTCCAAAAATAAAATAATTCTTTATTAGGCTTAACATACGACACGGGTATACAAGTTAACAAAAGCCATTATGATGAAAAGAACCATGAGCAAGTTATGAGAATATAATCCGTGGTTGCTAAGTTAACGTAGAGGCACAGAGAGAATGGTATTGATTTCAAATGAGAGGTAGTTTCGTTTTCAATGGACAAATTATTTTTGAGCTAGGCCCCATGTAAAGACCCGGAAAAAATATTTTCGTTTAACAGAAAATTCTTGAGTGCTTGTAGTACATCGGCTCTTGAGTTACCAGCATTTGCAACGCCATATATTTCAAACTAACCAAAATATTGGGAAGTTAATCCATTGTGAACTAAGATGTATATATATTCATAGTACATACACTCTTCTTGGAAAAAAATCTTTGATTAATTCAATTTCCGTTAATGTACCGATGTGACTATACGTTTAGTGGATGCCTCGAGTGCCGTGCCCATTTGCCGTAAATGGGCATGTTTATCTTAGTTTGAAATATATAAGTGTTGATGGTGGTTTTAGCTTAGGGGTAAAATCAAACCCTAGTCTAGACATGAGGACATCACGTAACTTGAGTAATAATGTCCAAACCAAGCACATTTATTGAACCCTTTAATTTGTTCCATAAGAAAATTACCAGGGTACCTTTTTAATGCTAATTAGGTTTCACGTGCCAAAACCATAATTTTCACACCGCTCAGCAATGGCAAAACCATGCTACCACACCTAATAGCGCCAAGGCATGCCAACCATGCTAGGCGCAACCCTGTGCCAATGGCAAACCATGCCAGCCACTGCAGCGCCCAGGCATGCCAACCATGCTAGTTGCACTGCATTGCCAATGGAAGCCATGCCGACCATGCCTACCGCGCCAAGGCATGCCAACCATGCTAGTCGCACCCGTACAATGGCAAACCATGCCACCCACACCCACCGCGCTGTGCATGCCAACCATGCTAGTTGCACCCATGTGCCAATGGCAAACCATGCCACCACGCCCTCGCGCCAAGGCATGCCAACCATGCTAGTCGCACTGCCCCAATCCAAACAAAAACCAACCACACCTACCACGCCATGCCAACCGCACTGCCATGGCCCTATGCTAACAACTTGTGATCAGCACACTTGTCGGGCGTTCCCCACGTGACACAAAAAACGAAGGCGGCGACAATCAACACCCGCCGCCCTTCAATCCAGGAGAAAATCCTAGCCGCCTCGGGAGGTTACCAAACGACCTTTGGCCCAAAGCCCTATCTTGGTCACGAACCTACCAGTCACGCCAAACCTCGCCCCACATGCCAAGCCAAACCGTAGTTTCCAGCTGCTTGGCCACGCTATGCGCCCATGAAAACCTCGCCCCACATGCCAAGCCAAACCGCACCTAGACAAGCTAGTCACGCCATGCGCCCATGGAAACCTTGGCCCACATGCCAAGCCAAACCGCACATATCCAGCTTATGCGCACGCATGTTACCATGGCAAACCCTTGGCCCCACATGCTAAGCGAACCACACCTAGCAAGCTAGCCACGCCATGCGCCCCATGGAAAACCCTTGGTCTCACATGCCAAGCCAAACCGCACCTAGCCAAGCTAGCTAACGCCATGCGCCCATGGAAAACCCTTGGCCCCATGCCAAGCCAAAACCGCACTTAGCTAGCCATGCTAGCGATATGCCAACGGCCAAATCTACCAAACCCTTTCCCATATGCCAAGCCAAACAAGCACCTCGCTACGCTAGCGCATTCATGTTCCAACACTTACCAAAACCCTTGGCCCCACATGCAAGCCAAGTCACACTTTGCCTTGGCACCTAGCCATGCTAGCCGTACACCATGTGCTAACGGTTTGCCAAACTTTGCCCCACATGCCAAGCCAAACCGCACCTAGCTATGCTAGCGCCCCCATGTGCCAACGTTTACTAAACTTCGCCCCACATGCCAAACGCACCTAGCCCGCGCCACCATGTCGGCCTTCCACGCGCTACCAAAACGGTTGCGTGCATATAATCGACGGTCCCCATTCAATTCCGGTGGAGCAAATCCTAGCCCTCCAAGGTTACTCGGGGATGACGCATGGTAACCTTTAGCCCGAAAAACCTAAGTTTGGCCACGCCATGCCAACGGCATGCCAACTTAGCGCGCTCTCCATGCCACGTCAATGGCATGCTAACCTAGCTCGCCACCATACCATGCCAATGGCATGCTAACCAGCCGCGCCACCATGCTTGCCTTCCCTATACGGCCACCAACGAACGAAAGCGCAAAGATCAATGGCTACCTTTCCTCTTAAGATACAAAATCTCGACCGTCGAAGGTCACCAAGCTACCAAGTCTCCCGAGCTCAACTTGCTGTGCAACAACCCTATGCTACATGTTTTCCACAAAAACATTCGATACATCACACATATCACAAACTCGGGGGATCCTCTTTGGGTATTGTATTGGCTTAACGTCTTTGCAAGTGCGACACTACGCTCACATAAGGAAGTGTCATAAGGGTGAGGTGGTTAGTAAATACAGTGAAGTTGATGTAATTTTGAATAGTGGTAAGAAAGGTTGTCGTTCACTCGGACTTGTTGAAATCAATGTTAGGATTTAATACACTAAAATAAAAGAAAAATAAATACAAAATATTGTCACGTATGAAGAGATGAGTGGGATTCAGGATTCCGCCAAACTCATAACAAAAGGTTCAAATATTAATTCTTTTAACAATTATAGCTCAACTAATAAAAACATGGACTCTTATTTTTGCCAAGGTAGATTCTCAAAATATTAGTTATAAATCGTAAGCATGGGACATCAAACATTTAAGCAAGCATGACCCATCTAATAAAATAATAACTAATTTAATCAAATCATAATTCAATTTTAATTAGTGCAAAAGTCATAAAAAGAATTAATTAAAATTACCCATGTATGAAATTCGGCTTCCTCCATCGTCTCCTATGGTGGGATTTAGCTCCACACAAGTAATACTCGCAGACAATAATATGATTAAATAAATTTATTTTATTAATCACCATTGGAGTTTCTCACAATAAACCGTACAATCCTTTTCTAAAATAATATAATAACGTAAATAATAAAATAGAATTGAAAATATTACACTCCAAATGAAATAAGCTCTTGGCTCCCCACTACCGCCTCCCTCTCCTCTTCGTTTTAACGCACATATATATGTTTCACCAACCTAGCTTTCCTCTTTTAAATTTCCCACCACGTCATTGCCAAATGAATGAGCCACGTATTACATATTACAATAAATCCACTCAATGAAACGGTGCCAAATTATTATTTTGTCATCGTATCCCACGAGGTGAGAAGTCTTCATTTAATTAACTTTCCAATCTTGCTTCCACCACCTTTAATACCATATATCTTGCAAATATTACACATGCAAAAGCATGTCTTCATTAGACCTTGACGTGGGACCATCCTTTCCTAGAATCAATTTGATTTACAAATGACTTTGACTTCCCATAGTTGGATATATATCGAGCACGTGGCATTGTGAGACCAACTTGTGTGTTATGCATGAAAATATATTACGGGCGTATACATTTCACGGCCACATTAATTTTGGCCTAAATTTCGCAACCATATTAACTCATTTAAGCCCGATGTGTACAAGTCCTGCTTAGCCGTTTTCTCCGCCAAAGCCCATTTTATTTATTTACCTACAAAAACACAATAAATACCAAAATAAGCACCAACAATATATATTTTGGTAGTAAATATGTAAGAGTTAATCGCTCATCACACCCCCCAAACTTATATTTTGCTAGTCTCGGGCAAATTTATTCTAGAAAATAAAACTCACTAGGTGGCCCTACTTATAATAATCTGGAGGGTTTGCTGCAGGTGTACCCACAAACCTTTACCTGCACCCAACTATCTACGCAGTAACTCCTGAAGGCACTAAAGAATCTCCTTGGTTGGAATACAATCATTGACCAAGGTGGAGGAAGTACCGACGCGAAATTCCAATTGTTGACACGAGTTTGCACTCAAGCATACTAAAATTCATAAAGTGACATGAGCTCTATCTGAATAGTTTCTAGACATCATAAACCGTAGTCAACCAATCACATGGATAGATTAAGAAGATGGATGTAGAAAAAACGTAGATGATGTTGACTAAGGTGAACCTATCCTAATGAATCGAGATATTGGTCTGGACTAATATCAATACACCGGGCATATAAGGGAACCAAAGGGTCGATAATCCTAACTCTAGGTCAACTCGCCTTGGCATATACAAGGGTACCAATGGGTCTAATTTTTTATTGTATTTATTAGGTTGGTCTAGTGGTTCCGGTCTCTTTTTTTTTTTTTTTTTTTTTTTTTTTTGGTATCTCGCTCACTCTATTTCACCCTAGCAATGGTAAAAAAAAAGTGATCGTGGATTTTTTAGATGTTTCATCACGAGGATATGGCGAAACTACCATTTTTTTTCTAACACATGAGCTATGTGCTTTTATGAATAGACTCTTTAGATGTTTCCATCTAATCAGATTGGTTCCCCAACTCCTACAACCAAAATGCTTCCATCCACTTAGATTAGTTAGTGTCATCTTTAATAAGCATAAATTTCTAGGCTCTGGAGTTTAACAATGCAACTAAAAAGTTTCTCCCATACCCCCAAACTTAAATCTAACATTGTCCTCAATGTTCTAAAGATAAAATTAAAAGCATGAACAAGGAGAAACTGTTACCATTTGGAGTAAATGAGTTAAGGAAAGATATTACCGTGTCGCATGAATATTGGGTTACCTCCCAAGAAGTGCTAAGTTTAAAGTCTTTATCCGAGACTAAGAAAGGATTAGTCACCTCATAAAATCATAAAGTAATAGCCAGAAATATATGTGGGTCATCAAAACCAAATAGAGCTATCACAAGTAAAATGAGTCTCGCAACATGCCAAGAAAATTAACAAATAAAGCACACCCTTGTCTAGTTTCCTATTTAAGACAACTACATCTAGTTGTGGTTGTGTTCGTGTTCTATAACTCGGTCCAAATAAAATATTTTCATGTGATGGAATTCCTAAAAGCTAAGATCCGGTTCAAGTTGTAAAGTCTCGAAAAACTCATATAAGAACTTAGAAGCACATAATAATAACCTAAATAATTGCGGATCTTAAAGTCAATCGTTTTTACTTACACAATTGACTACGATGAAATCTGCGGTCAATCATAATAAAATGTGTCGATACTAATTTCCTAAAGTACTTAGGCTCGGTCTCCAAAACTTAATAATTGACACATCTCAAACTCATACGTTCCTCACAATTGGTTGAAAAATATTTGGTGGGAAAACAAAGTCAACTGGGTATCATAGATTGAATAAACCACATCAACTTGGAGGATGGGTGTCTAACAACCGAACTTCCTTATGGACATCACTAGGTTCGTGAAAACGTATGAAGATAATCTTTTAAAAATGGTTGAGGCACTTATGTCAAGTCCCAAGTGAGGGACATTTATAAGCGTTAAAGCATATGGAGAATGATAATCACCCCCAAACTTAGAGATTTCAAAGTGTCTCTAGAAAGACTAGTCACAACTTCCCTAATTTCAAGATCATCGATTCAGAAAATGGTCAATTGATTCTTCTAAGTGGGTTCATCCTCACTCATCTCTACGAGTTCGTTTTCTTTGTCTAAGACTAATGTTTCTAAATCGCTAGACTCTAAAACGGCATTCTCATAATAAACTCGATTTCCTCTAAACCATTATCCGCCTCGTAATCAAAAGGAAATACTACATCGTTTGCAAACGGTGGTATCTCTAGTCAAATCCTTGTCCTTTTGAATAGGTGAATAATTATTAAAATTATTTGGATTTGAACTAGAAATAATATTATCATTATAAAGCTCAATTGGAGTAACAAATTCCCCGATCACTATGCCTACATATTTCCGATTCTTCATCAACACTATCCTCATCATAATCATCATTATAATAACATGAAAATGGTTGAACCTCATCTAAACAAGTAGTGTTACCAATTTTATCCCTCGTCATCTTGATTATGCAAATAACTATCCTCATTTTCAAGGGTATTATTGGAAACACCGTATTGGAAATCAAGATTATTTCGAGCAATTCTTTTGTTCAAGGCCTCACTATCATCTTGAGGGATTCCTCTATAGAAAGTTTTCTTTCGTCATAAACTAAGTTATTCATCTTAGCTAACTTACGTGTCGACTCTCTAATTTCAGAGACTCTTCTAAAGGAGAAATATAAGAATTTTGTCGTATGACTCGTACGTGCGTGTGTGGATAGTAATTGGGCTCATCATGGTATGATCCATAACCTTGAAAAGGCTGATGTTCCCAACCACTATTCCCACTATGGTCAAAGTAGTAACGTCCATTTTGAAACTCAGTCGGATATTAGTTGTATTGGCTATTGTAATACCGATTCGACATTCTATTGCAGGGGTGAGTTGTCACATGTGGAATAAAACCCACCGGGCGGGGATTAGTGGGTGGATAGAGTCTTACCTCCCATACTGGGACGGCGATGAACCGTTGGAAGCCGACCTGTGCCACCGACTCCTATGTCGTTGTACAAACCGAAATGGCCGAGCAGATCATGAATGTGCCCTTCCCTCGCAAACAGCTTTATATTTAATTTTTTAACCCTTCCTTAGGGTTTCCAAAATAATTTCCAAGTCCAAAAATAAAGTTCAAAAATAAAAATGTCCAAAAAGGAAAAGAAATTTACAAAAATAAAACCCTATTTACGCTTCTAAAAATAAAACAAAATAACTATATACAAAATCTTCTTCTTCACTCCTTTCGTATTCTCTTTTCTTTCCTTCTTTGGTGATGCTTTCCTTTTATAACACTTTTTCTTTCCTTGTAGCTTCGCTCCAAATCAAAATAATCGAAAAATACCAAAGGCGTAAAAGAGAACAAAAAAATATAAAAAAAAAAAAACCTAAAACAAATCTAAATACAAGTCCGCGTCGGGCGGCGCACAAAAATTGATGTAATTTTGAATAGTGGTAAAGAAGGTTGTCGTTCACTCGGACTTGTTGAAATCGATTTTAGGATTTAATACACTAAAATAAAAGAAAAAATAAATACAAAATATTGTCACGGATGAAGAGAGGAGTTAGGATTCGTGGATTCCGCCAAACTCATAACAAAGGTTCAAATATTAATTCTTTTTAACAATTATAGCTCAACAAATAAAAACATTGACTCTTATGTTTGCCAAGGTAGATTCTCAAAATATTAGTTATAAATCGTAAGCATGGGACATCAAACATTTAAGCAAGCATGACCCATCTAATAAAATAATAACTAATTTAATCAAATCATAATTCAATTTTAATTAGTGCAAAAGTCATAAAAAGAATTAATTAAAATTACCCATGTATGAAATTTGGCTTCCTCCATCGTCCTGTGCGGGTTTAGCTCCACATAGTAATACTAGACAATAATATGATTAAATAAATTTATTTTATTAATCACCATTGGAGTTCTCACAATAAACCGTATAATCCTTTTCTAAAATATATAATAATCGTAAACAACAGAAAATAGAATTGAAAATATTACACTCCAAATGAAATAAGCTCTTGGCTCCCCACTACCAGCCTCCTCTCCTCTTCCATTTAACGACATATATATGTTTCACCAACCCAGCCTTTCCTTTTAAATTTCCCACCACGTCATTGTCCAATGAATGCGCGCCACGATTACACAAATCCACCAATGAAACGGTGCCAAATTATTATTTTGTCATCGTATCCCAGGGGTGAGAAGTCTTCATTTAATTAACTTTCCAATCTTGCTTCCACCACCTTTGATACCATATATCTTACAAATATTACACATGCAAAAGCCTCGTCTTCATTAGACTCGACGTGGGACCATCCTTTCCTAGAATCAATTTGATTTATTAAATGACTTTTGATCTTCCCATAGTTGGATATATACCGAGCACGTGGCATTGTGATACCAACTTCTGTGTGTTATAATGAAAATCTATTACGTGTGATACTTTTACTGGTCATTAATTTTGTCCTACCAGCTCCGCAACCATATTAACTCATTTCTTAAGCTCGTCGTATAAGTCCCGCTTTAGCCGTTTTTCTTCGTGAGCCCATTTTATTTATTTACCTACAATAACACAATAAATACCAAAATAAGCACCAACAATATATATTTGGTAAGTAAATATGTAAGAGTTAATCGTCATCGAGAGTTAAAAGTGAAACGTTCATGGGACATCAATTCCACACGTTAATGTTTTTATGGAACATCAATTCCATGCGTTAACGATTTTATGGAACATCAAATTCCATGCATACTACTACCACCTCCTCCCATTTACTTACCCATTTTTCCATTCCTTAACGGGATCTGTGGCATTTCACTTTCGACTTGTATAAATAGGTCTTACATATTTCCCACACAAGAAGTTCACCAGAATATACAACACTGTAAAAATATCATAACTTACCATTTGAATAGCCTTCCCACTTTTCTCGATACAAGTCGTAGTAACACAACTACTCTTCCGTAAATCAACTATTCTCGTCTCATCACTTTCCTTGCTTCCCTCCCAAAACCAACCCATTCTCCTTCACTTTATGACCAAGCAAGGAACGGCCATTTCATTGGTTTAGGGCCGACTTGTGCAGACTGATCCCTCGAATCTAAAGTACTCTCGCACATACATTGTTTAGTGGTTTAGACTGCTTTCTCACCCACACACCCGAAATTACCGAAATCGCCAGAATCGCCTTTCACCCGCAAAACAAGAAGCTTCAATGCACAAAATCGAGTGGATTTGTTCGAGTGATTTGGAAAATTGAATGATGCCAATGGACACATATGTTATAAAAGACCCGGACATTACAAGATACAAACTTTGCCACAACACATTAAAAGAGGGATGACTAAGACCGAACAATGTACAAAAAATCGTGAGAAAAATCCAGATCTACCATTTGTTATGTTTTCCATTTCAAAAAGTGTGAATTTAGAAAATAAGCAAGGTTCACATTTGAATTTGTGCTTATATACATCCCAGAAGAATTGATTTTGGTCAAATATATAATCTTAACTCCTTTTAAAATCCTAATTCATATGAGGCTCCACGTTGAATGGTGAGCGCCACCGTTCAACGAAAAGAGTTCCCACAATCGCTAGGAAAAGAGCTTCCAAAAGGGCCACACCGCTTAGAAAAGAGTTTTCACGAGGGGTCGAGAGAAAAGTTTTCACAATAAACGTGAATAGGACACTTGGTGATACACCATTGGTCAATGGATAAACAAAAAAAAAAATAAAACCAAAAGAAAATTCAAATAAACCCTAAAACAAACCTCTCTTCCATTATTCTAGCTCGCTCTACCTTCTTCTCCATTGTATACACATCTGCTCATCTTAATCAATTGATCACCCTAAAAGTTTTTTTTTCTTTTTTCTTAAGCATATTCAGGTTCAAGTTGATAGAATTGATTAGAATGATTGTATTTTGTTTCTTTGATGTTGTGATCTTTGATGAAATAGTACAATCAGATTAGAAAAAATTTAAACAAGCCTTATCCTTTCATCTTCTCCAACTCGCCGCAGCAACCATGGAAAGAATAACAAAATCCTAATTTTTCTTTATGTTTATTTTCTTATCCTAATCATATGAATGTTGAGACGCATTCTACCCTTTCTTATGAAGATGGTAGCATGATGAAGATGCGTGTTAGAGATGTTGATTATCTTCCTACCGGATATATACCTGTCTTCCCAAATTTTCTTAAAGTTTCTGGCTTTTAACGGATTATTGATTGGATCGGATCAGAATAGCTAGAAAAACTCACATTGATAAATTGATTGTCTTGGTCAGCAGGTTTACTAATCGGTTTTTGTTTCATTGGCTGAGCTCGAGGTGCCTCTCCAAAATGTAGTTAGGTCAGTGATGAGGAACCCTTTGGATTATAATGCATTTTATTGTTGAAGTACTAGTAAGGAATTAGAATTGATGCATTTACAATTGTTGTTTTTGGATTGGTATGCTTAATTGTGTGTGTATATATTAATAAAGAATTGATGTCTTTTTATTATTTTTGCTTATGTTTGTATCTTAAAATAATGAAAAGTCTACTAGGATCGCATTTGAAAGTTAACTTTGATTTTATAGTTATTGGTCTTAATGTTGTTCTGTTTCTACATGTTTCTTAATTTAGTGATTGCAATTATCTCCCGAGTTACATTGAAATAATCATCATCATAATTATACATTTCATGATTCAGATATACAATTATGGAGAGAATCGCCATTGTTGTCGCCGCATTGTAACTGGAACCGCATTCGGAAATTTTAAATACTTATCCTTTTTGATGCATAAAAACTATTGAGGAGCAGGTATGTAAGTGTTATAAATATCTTAGCCTTCTTTGTTATATGTAATTAATTTGCTTTACTTGGTTGAAGAATGAATTTGCTGTTCCGCTCGTAGTGCACTTTTGATTACTAAATTAACTCAATGAAAAGGCTTACTCATTTTGGCTTCTTGCTCAAATTATTACTGAAGATCGGTGTTGGTTTCATCGCATCATGCACAAGTTCTTATTAGATTTTTCCTAATTATCAAGTTATATATTATTATCTACTCCCGATTAAGTCTTATCTCTTCTTAATTTTCTTTTATACACCGTATTTGCAAAAAATGTTGAAATCCTATGGTCTTATCAATGTAATCCAGGTAAGATTTTTATGCTTTAATCGAGTTTATAATTAGCTTTTTGGTATATATGATCAATTCTCAAAATCATAGGGATTTTGAAGGTTTATAGAATCAATCACTTAAAGAAGATAAAGATGTATCTTAAGTACTACATCAATGACAATGGTTACACTATTTAAGGTAAATAAACCAACTCTAATTTCTTTTTAGTTCATGAAGTATGCGTTTTGTCTACGGATTGATTTATTTGAATAGATTTTGAGGTCACTAAAGTTGTTTTGGTAACAGAGTGGAGATGCAAACCGAGTCCGAGTGGAATGACACGCTTTCTTAAGAGAGTGTTGCAATGCTTAATGATTGAATCAAAATTACGATTAAAAGAACAACCAAAGTGAGCGTAGTTTTCCCATCTTTTTGTCCGGTAAATATCTTGCTTTGTTTATCTTGAAACATCCAAGTTTTGTCAGCATTATTAATCGATATGCCTTGCATTTTGTGATTCTTTTCGATTATTATAATACTAATTTCTAAGACAACTTTCAGCTCTATGGTGTATGCCAATGAGTTTAATTATTTGTTTCTCTCCCCATTTCTATATTTATCTTTCATTTAATGAGCAATAAAATTAATCAATTAGATTTTCTTAAATTTGCATCTTCCTCTCTATATCGTATGTCACTTTTGTGGGTTGTATTTTTGTTTTTTTTAGGTTTTGGGAATCTACCTGAATAAATCCCAATACATCGAATGTCCTGAATTCCCGAATCTAATTGAAGCTTTCCTGTTTGAGCTTGCATTAGTATTAATGAACTTTCACTGCTTTATGCTCAGAGATTAGTCGCTTATTTACTTAAAAGAATCCAATATCATTCATATCCAACTAGCATTTCAAAGTAACACCATGACATCTAGGCAACTCATTGACTTCTACATCTCGATACACTTATCGGGGTGAGCTTAGACATGCTAAACCAAAGTTGATAAGACTGACTATGATAGAAGAATAGTGGGTTTATAATTGTGAATACCAATTCTATTTACATGATGATATGGAACCAACCAAAGACAAATTTAACACTAGGATGGATGGTTTGATTTGCACCATCAACATTTTGTCCCACGTGATTTACGGGTGGTTGTAAAGTTGTTAAAAACTGGGGCATTGATCATGGGCAAGGAAAGCCTCAGCGAACGGGCCAATTCCTATGGTACTGTGTTCCTGGATGTTGTGGGAATAGGTGATATGGCAGGTAAGTTAATTTGAAGTCCTTTCTCATTAACTTTGATTAATGCTTGAATCTATGGTTCAAGAACTAAGTGTTCTTTAGGCATATCATTTAAGACCGACACCTATATGTCAGTGATTCATGAAGGAATTGCTATGCTTGGAACCGTGGAAGCTGAACCATTGCTATCACCAAAGACCTTTTATCGCCTATTTATAAAATTAAACATATTCGTAGATGACCGGGTGGTGCGCTCTACTTAAACCCATGACTTCGACTTATGCCGGTGTTCTTTGCTAAGGAAAATAGCTTAGTTCTTTGTTGTTTAGATATAATAGTGTGTAAATGACTAATATGTAAATGAACTTCAAATCCATTTCATATGAATTGGCTAAACAAAGAAAATAATGTAACTAAGTTGATAATAATAATCTAAATTTCAAAAGTAATTAAGGTATTTAAGTTTTCAAATAAGCACCTAATTGCTTTTCATGCTTGGAACATTATGCTGTTTTGTAGTGAATTAAGGATAATGAGATATTGATCAGATTGATGATTGATGATTAAACCCAATTTTATGCAAAATCATGAAATCAAAATCAAAACGACGGATCAAAACGACGCGAGCCATGAGTCGACTTTACCAAATCTAATAGGGACGGGCGAGGCGAGTTTAGCTTTTACCAAATCATATCGGGACGGGGTGAGGCAAAGCGAGCTTTACCAAATCAAAATATGGTTAAAGAAAGAGGCACTAATGCATTTTATCTGTAGTTGGTAACCATGCCATTCTATATGTAGTTGTAGATTGAATTGGTGAACCAAGTTTTAAAGTCGCAGGAAGTAGCACTGCACAAAATCTAGCAGAGATTGATCCAATTTAGATCATTTTTTTCTCATTAATTTTTCATATTTCCATTACAAAATATATAAAATAAGATGTTTGGGGAAATCCCATTTCCATAGATACATAATTACTTGTTCAATTTCTTGCACATTGCAATGAAGATTTATCACATTTCATGAGGGCTTTAAATTATGCATTAAATTTGTGATTACTTGGGGCATCCCGCTTAGCTTACCTAGATGTTAATCCAATTTAAAGGATCTCAAAAGAATAAGAAAAAAGGAAAAATATTACTTAACCTGTTATAGATTAATTATCCAGATGTCATCCCATCTTTTTAGTTTTAAATCGAGTAATAGTGAAGAAAGTTTTAGGTCATAATTTTACTATTTTCTGTCTTGTATTTCTTCACTCTTTTTGTTTTTAATTGTTGATATGATTATAAATCTTGGTAGCTAGTTAAAGAAAGGCTTTGGGAAAGCTATCAAAAGTAAAGAACCTTGCCTTAAATAAATGTCCCAAACCCAGCCCAAGCACAAGGTTCGTGAGTTCTAAAAGAGCAAGTTGTATTTCACAATGGTTTGGCAATGAATTTAATTTATTTTGTATTATTTGTGAATTTAAATTGTTTTGTATAGTTCATGGCTCCATGCCTAACTTGGCCGTGAGTCGAAGCTAGTTAGGATTCGAGCTATGAGATTCAAGATGACAAGTAAAGAAAACAAAATCTCCATTAAAATGCATGTGAAATGCGATTGGACTCATGGCATTAATTCGGTGCTCTATAAAGACCAACACTACATTATTCATGTATCATCATTATCAATCGAACTTGTCCACATAATGATTTGTATTTTTGTGAATGGTTTAGCAACTAAATTTAATTTGTTTTGTACAAATTCCATGGCTTCATGCCTAACTTGACGCTGAGTTGACAATTAGGATTCGAGTCATGAGATTTAATACAAACGAGTAAAGAAACAAAATCTCCCTTGAAATGTATATGAATGAGACCAAACTCGTTGGGCGTTAATTAGGGTGCTCATAAAGACCAACACTACAAAATTTCATGTATCATCTGTATTGAATTGAACTTGTCACACATAATGATTTGTATTTTTGTCAATGGTTTGGCAACTAAATTTAATTTAATTTAATTTTTTTTTTTGTATAGTTCATGAATTTAATTTGTTTTGTATAGTTCATGGCTTCATGCCTAACTTGGCCGTTGAGTCGGGCTAGTTAGGATTCGGAGTCATGAGATTACAGTACCAAGTCAATTGAAACAAAATCAGTCTCAGAAGGGGCATGTGAAATGCCACTTCGTTAGGCGTTAATTTGGGTGCTCATAAAGACCAACACTACGGTATTGAATTGAACATGTCACACATAATGATTTGTATTTGTGCACCCTGATCAAACGAATTATGATTCTCATTGGTTTAGATGTGAGACTGTAAAAAAAAAAAGACTATTTCTATAAAGTTCATCATTTACTGGAAAAAAAGGGACATGACCCAAAATCTTTAGACATTATAAACTTATAATTTCTAAAATTACAAAATTTATGGAATACGAATTAGACTAGATGTTTGTGGAAATGAACCGCTTAGAAAATGGATTGTGAATAAGATGTATGGTGAAATTAAATCCATTCTGCTTTTTTATAGTCTTAGATTCGTTATATTATGTTGCTGTTAATCTTTGATTTGAAGACTTTGTAAATGTTTGGGTTAAAAGTCTTTATGGGTAAAAATCTCTAAGACTACAGAAAATTTTATATTATAATACACTTCAAAATATTTTATTCCTTCTCCACTCAATTATTAGGTTTTGTTTTTCTTTATTTCAAAACCTGGAGTAAAAAGTGGTGAAAGTTTTAGTTTTCAACTAAGTAGTAAAGCTTTTACCATTTATTTATGAATTGTGATTTAAAGATAACTAAGAACTTCACCCGGGCCAAGAACTTCCTTTACACTTGCTACGAAAGAATTTGAATATGTGAACTCTTAAGATGTGGCGAAGAATTGGCATAAGATATACTAGAACCTCCTTCAAATGAATGATATCTTTTACATTTTACTTTGTTTCTTTTAGTCTTTGTTTTTCTTGTATTTGGACAACGGCTGGCATAATCCTTTTATATCCTTTTTTTTTTTTCTATCAATAAACTTTTCTTTTCCGATCAGAATGAGGAAAAGGGAAATAGGTATAAGTTTGATTTTGCTAAATCATATAGTTATAGTCTATCAAGTTCAATTAATAAAAAATAAATATTGACATTAGGTATTTTAAATTGAAAATAAGATTTTTTGCAAATCAAAATTTTTATAGATATGAATCTAATTTCCATGTAGCCTCAGTCACCTAAAAACCTAAATTATGAGTCATAACTGACAATCGAGTCAAATCTAAACCGATTTGAGACTACCTGACAAACAATCCGGAAAGCTTTATCAAACTTGACCAAAGACTAAGATCAATCCTCATGTACAACACTAATATTTGGGAGTGATCTTTAAATAAAGTCAACCCACATTTCCCATGTGTCATCGGTATTGAATTTGTACTTGTCTCCCATAATCGATATGTCCACCTTTATGCATTCGAGGATAAATGACCTATCATGGCACAATTTGCGCTTATAAAGGTTTATATTATTTAATTTGACATTCCATTTTACTAAAGCAAAGACATTGATCCCAAAATTAAAAACTTTATATGAGTAAGATGTTTGAGGAAATTGAACCCGAAATAATGCGATGAGTTCCTTTGCAAATATTTTTAAAGAATAGTCACAGAAAGAGTGATTAAACTTTTACATGCTTTCGTTAAAAATGACGCTTCGAGAATTTAAATAGTTTAATTTTTCAAATGTAATTGTATTGAGTTTTGCTACACTTAATTATTAAAGGTGAAATAAAACTAGATTTTTGTTCATCTAAACATTGTGTTAAAATTTATTTTCTCAGATAGGAATTTTTTAATCCATCGGATATGAATTTAATTTTTTAGACGAGACTTTGATGATTTGAGTGAGTTTAAGAAAAAAAGTGCAAATTCATGACATTAGCATCTATTAGCAAGAAATAACTTTGATTTAATAATCATCACGAGAGATTCAAGTTTAATTATCATGATATAATAGCTTTAGTTTCATCTTTTAACTTTTGGTTTTGTGTTTGTAATTGTTTTAACATTTTATTCTTAATATTAATGAAATTTGACTTTAGGTACCACTCAGAATATTAAGTAACACCCACAAGTCAATTCGCTGCTGCCGAAACACACATAGCAATCACTAAGATTAATGAGCATCATGCCGTCAACCATGATTGGTAATTGGGTACCAATTTTCTGAGACGGTATCAAACCCACATAAGATAGAGTATTTTTCATTTTATCTTGATATGATTGGTATCCTCCCCTAGTAAACTTGTACCCTCGTTAATGATGTTTTCGTTTTCTACTAAATCTCATCTATCATCCATGCACTAAGAGAACAACATCGGTTTAATATTTTTCGGTGAGTCTCATAAGACTAAGGAACTGCTTGATAGAACAGTTGTGCGACTTTAGTCGAAAAAGCCAAAGGAAAGTTAAACTGATGTGTATCTAAACATGCTATAAAAGTAACTGATGTGTATCTAAACGTACCATAAAAGTCATTTTGAAATAAGTGTCACCAAACTAACTTCTACCATTTCAACTTAATCTATTAAATCTGGATGTGTATCTAAACGTGTCATAAAGTCATTTTGAAATAGTGTCACCAAACTAACTTCCGCCATTTCAACTTAATCTATTAAACTGACGGTATCTAAACGCATGTCATAAAGTCATTTTGAAATAGTGTCACCAAACTAACTTCCGATTTCAACTTAATCTATTAACTGATGTGTATCTAAACGTGTTTATAAAACCATTTTAAATAATAATACCAAACTAACTTCCTAGCTTCAACTTAATCTAGTCGAAAAGTAACTTCTACTCATGATGTTTCCAAACACCCTATATGAGGTTCATCCAAACAGCCTCCCAGTATTCGCAGGACAATTATGTCATTTCATTTAACCTTCCTCAATAAAATCCCTAAATCTCATTCCATTCGAGACAAAACCCTAGAAGAGTATCAAAAGCGGTGGTTCTTCTTCTTCTTCCTCCAAAACTAAGCTTTCATCAATGGCAGCCGCGGCGGTGAGACTTCGGTGACAGTCCAACCCCTAGAAGGAGACATGGCTACTGATGGTGGAAACACCGTTGCCTTTCCAGCTGTGATGACAGCTTCAATCAGACCTGATATCAGATCTGTTCACGGTCTCATCTCGAAGAACGCCAGACAACCTTACGCTGTTAGCAGAAAAGCCGGTCATCAAACATCTGTATCATGGGGTACCGGTCGCCGTTTCTCGTATCCCCTAGGGTTTCCGGCGGTGGTACTCACCGTGCCGGTCAGGGAGCTTTCGGAAACATGTGCAGAGGTGGAAGGATGTTCGCACCAACACGAATCTGGAGAAGGTGGCATCGTAAGGTTAACGTGAATGAGAAAAGGTATGCTGTTGTCTCTGCTTTGGCTGCATCTGCTGTTCCTTCGATTGATCTTGCTTCGTGGTCATACCATTGAAGGTGTTCTAACTTCCTTTTGGTTGTTAATGATTCGATCGGGGTGAGAAAACTAATGTTGCTAAAGGTTTGAAAACAACTTGGTGCTTATGCTGATGTTGAAAGAGTGAAGGATAGTGAGAAAATCAGGCCAGGAAAGGTAAATGAGGAACAGGCGTTACGTGTCGAAGAAAGTGTCCTTTGATTGTTTACGGGCACCGAGGGATCTAAGATTGCGAAAGCTTTCAGAAACATTCCTGGTATTGAGATTGCCAATGCCGAGAGGCTTAATTTGTTGAAACTTGCTCTGGTGGTCATCCTGGTAGATTTATTATCTGGTTCAAGTCGGCGTTTGAGAAGTTGGATTCGATCTATGGTTCGTATGAGAAGGCTAGTGACAAGAAGAAAGGATACAAAGGCTCGATCGGAAATGGTGAATGCTGATCTTGTTAGGATTATTAATTCTGATGAGATTCAATCTTGTTGTTAGACTGTAAGAAGATGCTAAGAGAGCACCAATGAAGAAGAATCCTTGAAGAATTTGCAGACTATGTTTAGATTGAACCCGTATGCTAAGACTGCTAGGAGGATGGCTCTTCTGGCGAAGCTCAACGTGTTAAGGCTAAGAAAGAAGCTCGAGAAGAAAAGAACCAACATCACAAAGGTATATCTCATTTGCTCGATTCTCTTTTAATTGGTTAATATATGTGTATGTGGATTTGTCTGCTTCTTAACATGTGTCTTGTGAATAATGTGGTTGATGTGTTGGCTGATGAAGTTTGTAACATGTAATTGCTGATTTCTAGATTACAATGTGATGATGTTTTAGCATGTTATTACTGATTTATGCTAATATTTGTGTGTCAGTATAAGTTCATATGCTGGTATGTGTGTTATCAATTGATATGTGTTTTATCAATTAGAAGAGTGTTTTATTGTGCTGAAGCAAAGCAATTTTGTACTTGCAAGTATATTTTGGATGCCTAATTTACTACTTCTTAAAGTATCTAATACTAGTAAACTTTCTTCTTTTTGGTGTGCATTGTAAGTGATAAACACCTCAACCAAACTGATGGCGTTCCTGTGGTTTGCTCAATAGTTATTGCCTGGACTTTGTGTTGTTAGTACCCACTAATATATAACCTAGATATAGCCTAAGCCATGTTTGTAGAAAATAAATTTGAATTCAGAGTTGCAGTGTACATTAGATTGTACTTGGAACCTATTTTGTATTAGTATGTTTGAACTTTTGATCCTTTTTTTAAATCCGGCAGATAATGTGGGTCGATCGTTTTGTTAATGAAGTTTGTAACATGTAATTGCTGATTTCTGGATTTCAATGTAGTACATGTAATTGTTGTTTGTACTAATATTGTGTGTGAATCTTCTTTGCTGATTTTTATGTTGATGTGTCCATCAAATGGTATGGATATTATTTGCAAAGCAAGTCTTGTAATCCTTCACCTTCTATTTGTTTCATTTTAGATGTGTACATGCTTCGTATGCCCTAATTTACTACTTGCAAGTGTCTAGTATTGATAACCTTCTCCATTTTTGATTGTTCATGCAGTGACAAACTACCTTGGCAAACTGATGAATGTTTTCACAGTTTGTTGGATGCTTCTTTGGACTTTGAATGTACACACAACTAATATAAAGCATATGCCATGTTCATAGAATGAAATTTGAATGGAGTTGCATTTACATATTATTATCTTTTTTGAGTCTTATTTTGGAATTTTTTTGTTTTGGACTTTTGATGGTTTTGAACTTGATGGGCTAATCTTATTCATGTTTGGTTTTGAAGGAGAGTCTGCTGCAATCAGGGCTGCAGGAAGGCGTGGTACCAGACTTCATGAATCCTGAGATAGCTGATTTTTGCAGATTGACGTCTTCGAAGTGGCTGCAGTGCTCTACAGTGATTCTCTTGCAGCTTTAAATAGTTTCGTCTCTTGGTGGATTTTCTTGAATACTTGCATCACCTTTTGAACTAGAAATTTAGTTACTTGCATTTGATTTAGTCAGTTTAATGAGATGATTTCGATGAAAGACATGGAATTGAGTGTAGTTTTGGATCTTTAATATATGGCGGCTTTTTCAATGTTGTTAATTTTTTCAATTCTATTTTAACTGCATATACTCCTTTTCCCAGTTCAATGAAATATTCTAGTTTGATATTTTCATATTTTAGACTCATTTTGCTGCATTTGATTTTTGCCTCACATTTTAAATGTCTGTTTTTCTCTCTGTTGGTCACTGTTTGTAACTAAGTTTCTTTGACATGGCAACATGCCCTGATTTTTTCATGTTTCACCCAGCACTAGTTCAGATCTTTTCACTAGACACCCGTGAGTTATTGATCCAGATTGAGTTACTGATTCTGCATAGCTTTTCATTGTATTGTTAGTTCCCATCTCTACATAAATCTCTTTCAGTGCTTTTACTATCAGTTTACACTTAGAATCTTATATGTGCTGTTGTTTTATTAGTCTCTCATGGTGATATTAAAGGACAGGGAGAAACTCTTTTATATTCAATATTTTGTACAGTCTTTGAGCAGTTCAGTATTTATTTTGTTTTGGTTGTTTGCTCAAGAAGTTCTTTTTGATATTTTCTCTTCTTCTGTGAGTGGTCGTGAACAGGTTT
>JAJJWW010003443.1:0-18823 GCA_023531295.1 Papaver armeniacum
CGTTTCGAGGGCCTAAAGGCAAAAATTTTCTTGTGGCCCCTTGTTAAGAAGAAAGTTTCTAAATAACAAAATACCAATTTTATTTTGGTCCCTCAAAAATCCATTTTTTATTAATTTCTAGCAAGTCTGTTTTTTCCTATTGGCCCCATGTATGCTATAAGTTTGACATAATATCCTTTTCTATCATTTGAAATATAAAAGGTATATTTTCATATTTGTGGCCTCCTTCTTGGTGTGGCCTCAGCGTGGCTTATCCCGCTTATATGATGTACGACACATCGTAGTAATGTGTTAAGTAGAACTTGAGTCCGCATACCAAGGATTTCGCCCATGAATTTTTGCAATAACAAGCATAGCATGTATGTTTTATGGTATTGGCCCTTCCTTGATAAAAAAAATTTCATCATGTGAGTGCATTCTATAGGTGAATGTCCTACTTTGAAACAGGTCGGACATAAAGGCCTTGAATTTCAAATTAGAAGTACTAGATGAATTACTGAGACTTTTGACCAATAACAGAAAAAGATTTAAAGTTACATTCCCATGGGAATGTAAGAAGTCAAGGAATGTAGATGGATAATCTTTGGTATGGAGGTCTATATTAGTTATTGTTTCGATGGAAAGTATTGAGAAATGGATCGTATCACCACATGAGTTTAAAGAAAGGTGGTCTTGAATGAGACCTATTAGCGACAAAGGCTTTGGATTCTTGGTTGAGTAATCTGCATGGTTTCTTCCTCGGTAAAAAATAATGAAGCTCTCTTAATATAACGAGGTGGATTCCTAATTCTAATAAAAGTGGAAAATGAATCAAAAGATGGTCCAAGACCATTATGAACAATCACAACCATTTCTTGTCATTAATAGGAGATCCAATAATGAGATAGTATATGCAGATCTTGATCACATTAAGAAAGAAAAGATATAATCGAAGAATTACCTTGTTTGAGGTTATGCAATTAGTATGCAATTAGATTAATAGTCGATGAAGTTGCAACAAACCTTTTTCTTCTTATTGATCTCCACAATTCATAAGAGATAAATGGAGCCAACAATATATGAGATAACACTTTGAGAAATTGTGAATTTAAATCCGAGAGAATTAGAGTTTGATCTTCTTTATACCAACGAGAGTATAATCGGGATTGATAGTTTCCTCATCATCAACACCTCATATTACATATTCGTATTTGATAGGACAAGGATTAAAGCCATCAATGTGACTAAAACATTATAACGTTTGAATAAAGGAAGAAGTAAGAGAGCTTTCCAGTTATGTAAAACATTATAATCGGGATCTTAAAGCTTTGAGGTAATAATATGAACGATTATATTTAGAGGAACTTTAGTAACACTTCTGATTCCATGATGAATCAATAAAAGAAAATTAATAAAAAAGTCGCAGTGTTAATTGCGAAAGCTGAGAAGAAAAAAAAAAGTGATCAGGCTTAGATCCTTTCTGATACCATAAAAAAATGGTATTGAATAGGTAAAGGAATCTTATTACAAAAAGTATAAGAGTACAAACTTTATGGTGAGAGTATAGATGTAAAGACAAATAACAGGAGGTGAAAGAATCGACTATAACTTACAAATCGTAAATTTAGGATAGGTAACTATTTGTTACAACAGTCTGTTAGAACCAAAAACACTAAATATACTTACATATTATCTAGGGGATACCAACATATATAATAAATGATAGTCAGGGGCTACCATTCATCGTTTACTCTTACTAATTTTCATATTCAAATCTACCTTATTGATTCTTGGAGATATCCCATTTCATATCACTAACTAATCAAAAGTAATTTAGACATTATAAAAAAAAATCTATGGAGCATATGTTATTTGATGACCTTATTTTGTTATATTGTTGACTCTTAAAATTCCTCTACGGTCGATAATAAGATTTATTTTATTTTTGATTTGTTTCTATCGCCAATCTTAGAAATTTTACCAACCCTTCTAAATAGATCAAGGGAAAAAACACCAACAAAATTAAAATTTCTTGATTTTGAAATGGGTCTTACTAGGCCCTATCCATTATCCCCAAAATTAGCAAGCGTCCACTTTCAATGTAAGTTGGTTATTTTTGGTGTTTTTCCCAGATCTATAAAACAGTTTTGAAACTTTACCTCACGAGTGGGATGGTCAAACTTATTGGAGACTACTCAATAACATAAATACATTAGGCATGGTTCTTGAGAATTTTTAAGTGCCAACATGAGCAGTAAAATATCTCCTAATTAATGCTCAGTATCTCCCAATTATTTTTTTAGATTATAGTTAGATTAGTTAGAGTATTTGATTATATCATAATGGAAGAATTTGATTATGTTATCATGGAAGAATAGTTAAATGATCCAAAATAAATTCAAAAGTTAACCTAGAATTGGCATGATCATACGGTATTTGCTGATTTTTCTTGTAGCTCGAAATTATTGGAGAGTAATCAATCGCACGATATTGAACACTGTAGATTTTAGGAAAAAAATCACTTAAATTTAACGAAAACAATCGGCAGGTATAAAATAAACCTGGTTAATTTGAGGCCTATCATTTTGTTCCCCCAACCTAGAGAAGGGGATATGGGATGTCTAAATTGGTTGAAAATACCGTACTACCCTCGACACAAATCCAAATACTAAAACACAAATTATTTATGTTTTCATCTTTAACATTATTTTCTTAAACTGAGTCAAAAAAACAAAAACAAAACTCTCATATCTTTTCTATTTTCATCCAAATCAAATCATATATTCTAATACAAAAAATAATTATGTGGGGTGTCATGTGATACGGTGGTAAAGTCATTGGGTGATGATACGGTATGACTGAGTTCAAAACTCTCCAAAGACTAAATTCTTTATGCTTTGTAGAACGAAAAAATAATTCCATTTTAGAAGAGAACAAAAAAAAAAAAACTTTCAACATATCCTTCTACCATTGTAGAATCGAAAGGCTAAACAAATACTTTTTGTATCAAACTATTCCTCTTACTTAGAGAAACTCATGAGTTATATATTTAGTTTCGATCGATCTAAACCAAAAGGAATGAAAGAGTCTTAAAAACGAATGTAATCTTCATATTCGAATAGGTTAATAATCCGTATCCACCGATAGGGCAATCCGTAGAAATCCCAAGTTTTGAGTCATCTTTATCCGTCCAGGACTACTTTTAATTCTTCCCAAATGGAAGGACAAAGCGATTTGATCCCGTCTATATATACTAAGTTTCCTTTTTCTTTGTTTACCTAGAAAAATTGTCAATAAGCAACCATAGTTATATATTAAAAGTTAAGTGGTCTCTAATTTAGCTTTCTTCCCTAGGTATTTCGCTCTAACAAGAGGAGTGAATCACCAATCTCTATTGGAGCTCCAAAGTTTTGTGATAGAGGGCAACCCCTAAATCAAATGTTTGTTAGTAGGATCTGTTATGGATGAGAAGGAATTTGATCAGTATTTAGGTTTCAAATTGGGACTTGCATCATGAAGGTTGCAGAATTTTGTGAGGTGTATTAGTGATGAGTTGATGTCTTGAAGGCGACATTTCTAGTGTGAAAAATAAGTTCTTACTTTATTTCAAACCCTTTATCATTCAGTGATGGTGATGTTTTGAATCTCAATTTTCTTAGCTTTATTCTTTTTTTTGTATTTATTTTTTTAAATATCTTTAGAAATCAAACCCCAATCAGATGACTTTAGAAGATGGAAGATGGGGAGAATGATCAGACCGATGAACTATTGTTGTTGACATAGTGAATGGGTTAATTTCTATTGATTAATGTGTATAATTGATAGATAATTAGGAAATGAAGTTTGTACTTGGAGAAATGTGGTTTGTTTTGGATTTCATGTAGAAGTTCATTGAGTCCGGAAGTAGTACACCTCTTCTACAATCTTTGAGGAGGATTGGTTAATATGGTGAATGAATATCAAAAAGAGTTCTCTTTGAGCTTTCTTGGGATACCAATGATTTATGGAATTGACATTGTTCATAGGCATAACAATGTTTCTGAGAGATCAAGAAGGAGGTCATTGTTATGAAAGCTACATTGAAAATCGAAGATTGTAACACAAACGTGGTAGGGATCAAAGTAAAACCGATTAAACAGTTTATTTCACATTTGAGTTGTAATAATCTTCTACACTTAGAAGAAACACCTGACTCAAACAATCAAATCAATATAGGTCCACACTTTGAAGTTTAAACCATTATCCCTAACTAGCACAGTACCTATAACAAAAGAAAATTAGTTATCGGTCTTGTAGTTGAAAAAAAATCTTACACGATGAACCCCACCCGAAAAAGACAGGGAACTTACAAACCAGGAACTATATTCAACTTCATTCTCATATAGAAGAATACTAGATTCTTTCGTCATCTTCTTCGGAGGAGGTGATGAGGATTTCATGACATCCAACCAACCAATAGGAGCAGACACCATCAAGTATTCCAAGTATGGGTTTTTTCAGAATTGTTAAATACGTACATGACATTCACATGGGAAGCAAGAATGAGACTTGAGTGAATGCCTAATATGGACGTGGAAAATGTGCAAGGATCGGTGAAACGAGATGCCACATGGTTAGACTTCATGTCCATTTAAAGCGAGATAAAAGTTCGGGTTTATGATACTAAAAAGCGAAAAAAATGTAACACTCCCAAGCAACGATTGGTTGGTCAAAGACACACTAATATTCCGCAGTTTCACTCTACAAGACAATATTACTATTTATCCGTCCTTTTATCAAAAAAAACACTTCTTCGAGTTTTTCTTATCACCGCAATGACGTATACGATCCATCAAATGAACGATTCTGAAAACTAACAAACACGGGGGCATGTTAGTGAAACCGAAATCATTCGGTTTAAATAAGGTAAAAGCAGAACGTGTTTTAGTAATCTACCTTTTCATCTCCAATCCTACACTGCATTTATATGACGTAACCGAACATCATTTATGCAGGAGGAAAAGCTTAAGATTTTGATACACCAACTGCACAAGAAGCGACAGAATATTACTACTCGTATTTCCATAAGGGAAAAAAAAAGAATTCAAGGGGGGAAAGCATAAGGATAACTACTTAGACCAAGTGTTGAGAGGGGGAAAATATGTCAAGTGAACTAGATGAAGTCAAATTGGATGAAAAAAAAAGTGAATTAGATGAACTCAATCTGGATCACAACTGCATGTTCATGAATAGAATCTAGAGATTGATGTTCCAGGGAGCAATTTTAACAAGGTTTGACAAAAGAAGAATTCTATCCTTGACCCTTGGCGTTGATATCATCATTAGATGGTTTCAAATTTAGTGATGCTAATCTTTTCAACAATTACATAATATATTTCACACACATAATTCACAACAAAATACAAACACTAAATAAAAGACCAAGTAATTTGCCTTTTGAGACATTAAAATGATGCATCCATCGACCTAAAGAACCACAAGGCCTTCCATATTTTGCTAGCTAAGCTGCTAAAGTTAGGGATGTCCAAGGGCCACATTTCTCGTCAGGAGGCAAATCGAAGGTTTAAAATAGGCAAGAGTACAAGATTATCCATACCCTCATGGAGGAAAACAAAGTGGAACTCCTAGAAAGCAAGGAAACCATTGAGCTGTGGATCTGGGCATCTGGTAGCCTAAATGATAACGCGTGGAAACTAGATCGATAAAACAGATAAAGCTCCTACACATTCTCATCCACATAAGAGGCAATATTATAAAAATCCAACACCACTGTCAAGAAAGTTTGAACTACTATGAACCAAACAACGTAAAACACCATTCTATAACAAGTGCTGACCAACTAACATCCCTGATGAGAAAATTGAAATAGAACTTTTATGAGTTTGTACTAACATGGTATATATATGCTCAGCCTCTTCTTCTATACTTAGCAAAGCCTTGTCAACCTAGCATGTAAGAATGCACACTATCATATCGCGGCATCATCTTCAGTGGAAAAGATGAGTACCAAAACTAGGATATAAAATTGGACGAAATTGAATTCTGGCTTTTGCTCAAAATCATAATGAAATCAAAAACTTAATAATAATTTCAAGACTGGGGGTTTGAAAAATTATCCAGACCCAGTTAATCCAAAAAAAGAAAAAAAAAAGAGATTAGTAGTTGAGAATTGATAGGAACTCTATATAAAAACCTTTCAGTAAAGCTAAAACAAACAAACGATAAAATACAATACTAAATTTAGGTTACCTGTAATCGAATCACCTATTATCGCGCTCGAAACTCTGAGTTAGGTTTTGAATCCATGAAAGAATAAGAAGAAATTGAGCGAACGAAGAAGACGGATAAATAATTTGTCAATCGAATGGTATCGGGTCAAATGTAACTTTGGTTAAGTTGACAATGAAGGACACAACAATGATTTGAACCGATTGATTATCAACCAGGGTTTGACGGATTTATAAGGTTGATCAGTTTTGCCCAAATATAGAGGAAAAATCGATTTTTTGACGGTGCTGCTCCCGATTTTTAGTGTTTTTCGATAACGAAGAAAATCAACCCAGAACTAATCTACATGGGCATGAACATACACCAATTTTTGGTTGATTTCTTTTTGTAATATCATGGAATACTTTGAAGATCAACTAACATTATTTAATTTCACAGTTAATAACTACTGATCGGCCAAATTAGCACTGACTAATCAGGAATAACGAAAATAATTGGATATGCAATTTTTTTATTTTACTCAAGCAACAATACTATTTGTCTTTTAATTGGTAGGACTCAGATTAACAAGCATAAATAAACTTAGAAAAGACCATGTTAATGAGTCAGCAAAAAATGAAGAGGTCTGACTGTGGATCGAGACCTTCAGAGAATCCCATTCAATCAGTGGTCACTTATCCACTTTTTGGAGGGACCATCACCATACATAATAACTTTGATTTCTCTGGAGTCTCTGGAGAAAACAATCAATTGATAAAATCGTGGGAGGTGGTACTGATGACGTTAAAGGGTGCCCACACTTATTGGGCTAAGTAAGTTGAGTACGTCATCACCTTTTAGCAAACTATTTCTCTTTTTGTGAATTGCACATGCTTTTTCTGATTGGACCACTCAAAAAGGAAATAATGCCTAATTATAAGATGATTCACTTCGCCTGCTTGAATCAACAGGACATTGTTGACAGAAGCAGAGCATTTGACAGAAGCAGAGCATAATCCAGGTGTCTGTGCGAATTCCGGCTGATCTCCGTTTGCTTGCCGTATATTTCTTGACACAGCAGCATGCTTGTACTTGTGCCATTTTATCACAAAATTGCCCCACCATAAAATTCAAAAAAACAAAAGAAGAAAACAAGATTCACATCTAGACATGGACCTTATCCATTTCCAAAAGAAATGTGGGGTTCAAATAAGATTGCTCCATTCCTAACTCTTTAAAAGTTGGCTGAAGAATGAAGACATTAGAACATGATTCCACTTGTTATTGTTGGGAAAACATGGTTTTAAGATTCAGATGTAACAAAAGATTAGTACTCTTTTCCCTCTTCTTTTCACATCAACTGTAATCCTGAAAATTTACAGCAAAAGAGACCATGACCATGTCCATTCAGCATCCAATAGCAGAGAAATTATTGTTTCCATTACCTGAATTTATTTCTTAATAAAGTGCATGGGAAATTTCATTGTGTTAAGAACAAGAACTCAAATTTATGTTGTTGTTCCAACCAAAGAAAGAACAGGAGAAAGTTTACAAATATTTGCTTCACTTGGGTGAATGAAAAAATAATAAAAACCTACTGTCGCAGTATACAACAAAGTTGATGCGCATATGAAATACCCCCCATTCCGGTCTGTTACAGATTCTGTACACCAAACCTGAATCTCTTCTTCCCTTCCGTCTTATTGCGTATTTATCACCCCATTCTCAGCCCAACTGAAGAAAAAGAAGAGGAAACCCAAACTTCTCGGCGATGTATACCCTCCTCCCTTCTAACTATCCACTTACCATCTACTCCTATCTGCAGTTATATTACTAAGCTTATGAACTGTAAATCAAACTGATGATGGAGAAACTATACCTCCTAGGCTTCGATGACCATGTAAAAGGTAGTACTGCACATGGACGTTGCTGAAGTCAACTAGAATTAAGAGGATTTACTTTTAAGCCAGCTGCCGAAAAGCCGAGGAATCATCATCTATCATCCAAACGAAGTCCGGGGAATCGAACCGAGGACCTGCTACTGTCCTATAAGCGTACAACCTCTCAACAGGATAGTCATCCGGTCTTGAATCCGGTGCTCCTCTCTCATCAATAACTTCAACATTAAGCCTCCGCATCTTCTGACCAAGAAGTTTACATGCTCCAAAACTCACTGAGCAAGAAGACATCCAAAGGGATCGCATTGTTTCCAGCTTCCCTGCATTGGCCAGGAGAGCCTTGTCACCAAAGGGGCAATCTCGAATCTCCAACTTTCGGAGACTTTTGCACCCTGACAGCACATGATGGAGGCCCAGATCACTATCACCTGCAAAAGCCACTGATAGCATTTCAAGCCTTTTGGCATGAGCTCCAATGTATTCGAAGACACGGTCTGTCAAAAGACCAGAAAGAGAAAGCCGCCGAAGATCCTTGCAGTGTTCCACGACAGCCCCAAAACCATCATCAAGTGGTTGAAAGGTTAGGTAATCGGGTGTTCGGGGCTCTATGATGCAAAGACGGAAACGCGTCATGTTGGGTCTGTTCCTCGCAACGGTTATTAGTGCCGCATTGGACATCTGGCGACAGAAGTAAAGCACTGATTCAAGCTTGGGGCAGCCCTCGGAAACAGAAACAAGACCTTGCTCTGTCAGTGAGACATTCTGGTCCACATCATATGGTTCGGATGGGAACACCCTCAGTTCTTGCAAGTCCTTGCAGGATTCAGAAATGGCTTCAAGACCTCTATCTTCTATGTAATCCAATACCTGTGTATAGAGGTAACGAATTATTTTGTAGAAGTTCGCTAGAGAAAAAAGTGACAACACCATTGCACAGACAGTTCGGTGGTAACATACCCATAATCGCTGCAGATTCCGACATTGGCTAACCAGCTTGATGAGCTCTGGACTTTGGATACTAGCATAGCTCAAGTTCAAAGATGTAAGTCCAGTGCAAATTGAATAGATGGCTGGGACATAAGCAGGGGCCACCTCCCATAACCCAGACAAACTCTTCAGCCCCCTGCAGCTTCCAAAGGCACCAGCAAGCTTCGAGTAGACTTCTGGGCGAAAATCTGCTGAAAAAACACCCGTACCAACATCCATAAGTTGTGGAGCCCGAGCAAGAAGGCTTGGAAGCTTATCAAGAGGCACAGCGTGGTTCAGCCGGAGAGTCCTCAAATTGGTACATCTACTAACCAAGCGTTCTAGAGCAGAGAAGCTGACCTCCCCATCAAGGCATGCAAAATTGAGGGAGACTAATGATGTACACGACTCAGGAAAATGACAAAGCCAGTTACCACGACGATCATCAACTTCACATTCTCTCAAGTCCAGCTCTCTCAGATTCCTTCATTAACGAAAAGATAAACTGATTAAAAACAACACAATACTAGTTTGTAGCAGAAAAATCAAAGTAATTCTTCGATGATTAGCTAAACACACTAAATCTTTCCCCACACAACATATAGGCCTAGCAAGTCTAAGCATCAAACACAGATTGGATGTGGTATCATGAGTATCTTTGATACATATGGGAGTCCTACTAGGCTTTAATCACCCTAAAGACGAACATAATTTTTATCTTTCTTCAAACTAACACCCTACAAACAATTTCTTTTTAGTTTAGAATCAAGATTACTTGCTCATTTAATCCTCCAAAATGAGTAAGAAACTGAAAGACAGTGGCAAAGAGTTTACAATATTCTGAAGAATACTAAAAAAGAGTGCAACTTCAACTCTCCTTCTATAGATGATACAACTTACTCAAAAGTGAATATAGTCCTTGCAAACCCAATCTATACAGCAAAGATGGAGTGTATGACAGAACTTCCTCTATAAGACTTGCAGTTTATACCCAATCTCTAAAGCAGCAAAAAAACAAAAAGAGCCCAGGGCTTCAGAACCATGAGTCTTACAACTCATCTACTCAACCAAGACACCTCCAATAAGAAGCATTATATAGAACTCCAAATAAAAAAGACCAGCGATTTCTAAGGATGGCAGGTTCTTTAATTAACAAATGAACAAAAAAAATGACCAAGGATTAGCCATGAATGAGCATGAAAAGTTAGTATACCCCTAAAACCTTCACAAAAAAAAATCAACTCTTTTCACATAAAAGAAAGACCAAAACTACAAACCAATCATCATATAAATCAATGTTTTACCACCACATTAGCAACAACAAAAATCTGTGATAATGACAAGTATGAGCATCAAAATACTAGACAAAAGAAAGAGAAAAAGACTAGAATAAAGACCTGCAATTTGCAGCAATGGCAGCTAATCCATCAGTAGTGAAACCCTCACAAGAAGAAAGAACCAAAACCCTAAAATTCTTAAAAGACTTAGAAATCAACTCTAAGCTTTCATCAGTTACAACCATTCTTTTCAATCTTAACTCTTCTAACCAAGGATAAGCTTCAGACATAGCTAAGATCCATGGATAAGCATAACCACCCCAACCTTCAGGTACTAAATTAAAATCAGCAAAATGAGGTTTTCCTTTCAATGATACAGATCTAACTTCTGGAAATCTTCTTATCAATATCCTTGGACTAACTGCATAGCAATTACCAATAAAGATCCTTCTTCTACACCATCTTTCTAATGCATACCAAGATTTACATACTAATGATATTGTATTCCTATCTCTATCTGTTTTCACAAATGAAAATACATGTTCTAATACTTCTTCTGGAAATGAATTCGCCATATAAAAAAGAAAAAAAAAATCCTTTCTTCACTCAGACAATTTATCAAACACTTCCAGTAAACGATTTCTGTAACCAAAATGAAAATTTCGAAATCTTGGGGCTCCTCTAAATGTATGATTTAGTTAAGATCTGAGTTGAAATCTCCATTAACAATGGTTTAGACTTTAGATCGAAGAACTCGATAGAGCTTTTTGCAGAGAGAGAAGAAAAAAAAGGTTTCTTTTTTTTGTAATGACACGTTTGGGAGAGAAGATAAGGTTTTATTATGTAGGGTTAAAGTTTTAACTGTGGTTGAGTTAAACAGTTTGAAAAAGGTTAGTTAATTATAGTTAAATCAACATCTGCGATCTCTTCTGCCACGTGTTATACTATTTTAAGGTGACCGTCGGATTCTATTTTATTTAGACGGCGTTCTTATCCGTAAGGACGGTAACGAAACTCAGCCGCAAAAAACAGAGAAAATGTATACTGTGCGTACGTACAGGTGGGCCGTATTTTACAACGGAGTCTAATTTATCGTTTCGTGATATTTTGGCTGGTTGGTTGGTTAATGTCATCTCGCAACGACTTTTAGTTGTGAAATTTCCAAAAGGTTAAAAGGAAAAGAAATTTGTTGATCAAGGGTATTAGTTCAATAAAATTTCCGATGTCATAAAACCGTAACATTGGAAATGTGCACCTCTGTAATTCACTAAATGTTTCCATTAACAAAGAAAGGATAATCAAACTTTTTTCAATCACTCTGTTTTGGAGGACATTATTATTATAAACCCTACTGGCGTTAATGGATGCATACGGATAGTATTCGTATCTGAATCTGAAAATTTCATACACTATCCTAATTTAATTCGAACTCCGAACGGATATAATGTTTTTCGTTTGAATTTGTAATTGAATGTTGGATAATTATCCAACACAAAATTATAAGAAAAATAAAATAAAATTTTGTTATACAGGATGAAGATATTTGTAAATGACTTTTTATTTTATATTAAAAAACATAAAGAAGAAGAAAAAAAGATAAAATATGATATATATTTTTCTCGGGTAGGATATATATATTTATGTTAAAATTGTCGGATACGAATATTTCGAACGCGAATAGTTTCATATCTGAATTCGTATTCGGTTACTTAAATTTTCAGTTATAAAATTCGGATATCCGAATACGAAAATAATTTTCGAATAATATGTGACGTTTCCAACGCGAATACGAATGGATGTCGCAGTTTTCGAACATCCATTGACACCCTTACCATCCTGCCATATCTGTTATTTGAATACCACTTATTTTAGACGTTATCTTTATAAAGTTATTTGATTAATGTTAGAGTCGAAACGGAAATTTACATGTTGTTCGTTCTTAAAGGTCCACGTTTATGGATTTTTCGTCGTTTTCACTATGAGTTTGTAACATCTTTATTTTATGCATGACGCGTGCTCAAAAATGCGTCATTGAATGAGATGAAGCTTCATCTCAAGTTTGTATTGCCCATGCACCCAGAACTGAAATTGCATTATCATGGTGCATTATGAAAGTGAGATGCTGACCCATAGCTCAAATGCATCATTATGGTGTATTTCACACGTTGAGCATTGGCTGAGGACTGGAAATGCATCATAATGATGTTGTCGCGGAAGCAAGTGGACTTGGTATATGATTATCTACTCCTTTTTTTTTATTTGTAAAAATGTTAATAAGAGAAATATAGGAGATGAGAGTTGGTTGAAGGTGCATTAAGAGGAAATGCATCCTTAAGCTATAAATTTTTTCCGGTAAAGCATATATGATGCGAAGGCATCATTATGCCGCTCTACTTACTTGAAAGAGCTTCATGATGCGTAGACATCCTTATTGATACATTGCTAAATCGAGGATGCATCGAAATGATGATTACGAAGGAAGGATCAATTATGTACAGTTTTGTGCATATATTGCGAAATACCCTTTGGCTTATACATACTACGCTTTTCTTGGGATTTGGCCTTGCAATACGAGTTGGATTTAGGTCCCATTTCCTAAATTGACGAACTACGATTTGTGCTTGGTCAGTTCGAGTTACTGGGGAGGTATGTAAACAGCCGCAATTAGTTGCAGCATTAGTGGTTCAACACTTTGTTGCTCATATCATCTAATTACGAGATAATTGCGATATTTTGGTAACTCATATCATCTGGCTAGGCAATGCAATGTGAGGCAAGAAATCGTTTCCATGCTTGATGAGGTAATTACAATATGATTATTGAATGCTCGTACTTCTTATAAAGCTACTCGACGTAGTCATGTATTGCGTATTGGGCATGGTTAGGAAATAAAGCTAATTGGAATGCAAGTTAGGTGAGATTGCATAAGTCATTTAAATCAATGGATAATGTAAGAAAATAATGACATGAGCCTTCCTAGGCACGAGCAAGACCAGTGCATGCGTTCAGCTCAATGTCGAAGTGGATTAAAAAATAAGGAATTGGGCTTATAATGGTCTATGCACAAGCCCAAGGCATTTCCCTATGCTTGGACAGGACTCGGAATTCAGCGATGTATTAAAAATGCATTAGCAGCAGCCTTTATGTCCTTGCACCCATAACAGAACAAGGGTAAGTTGGAATGGCGTAGAGATACGTAAAGAAACTATGGTTCAAGTATCATGCTTGTAAAGGCAAACCAACGTACATTTTCTTGGCAAAAAGTGAAACTTTACAGGCCGATCACTGTGTTTAAGAATAGCACATCGGTGAGTATTGGCTTGCTAGGCACAGATCCATATGCGGAATTTCCTAGTCCGTTAAAAAAAAAATGCGGCAAAACATCAACCATAAAGTCTTAAGAATTCTAAGCTAGTTTTTGTATTATAAAACAAAGCTTGACAACTTACGTAAGACAAAATAATGGACTAGATTTGTCTCAAGGTATAAACTCACGACTGTGGTTGAAAGTATTGTCATAGTAAGATAAGTAGCGGTTGTGATTTATCCTCTCAAAATACATCTGGCGGTTTTAATCTGCGTAATCCAATCTTATTTTATAACTGGCAGTTGTGATTGAATTCAGAATACATCCAAAGGTCCAAGTTTGCTTGTCGTGCATATTGTTAATGTCTTATAATAAATATTTTATTTATTTTTGATAATAAATATATTCTTATTAACTGATCATTAATTTGCTAATAATTATATCAATGGACATGAATGGTGGTTGTGATGGTGTAGGAGTAAATGGTGGTAGAGGTGGTGTGTGCTGGTGAATAGTATTAGACAATGGTAATTCAGTGTCGTTACGACATCGATAACCTTATCAATATGGATAAAAGTACATCGCGAATCAATCATCACTTTATATAGTAACAACGATGGAACGTCACCTGTGAACACTAATACCCAAATTATCACTCTTAATATCGAGTTTATATTGTTATGCCAAGGTCAAGCTTTAGTTGTTATATCATTGGATTTTGAGGTGCTTACGCGATTGAAGCTGAACCTATTAAGGGTGTCGATCATGTGGTTAGGAATTAGCTTTGGAGTTGGGTTATATAATGCCATAACTCCTTATATTTTATCCACGTCTTCCTATAAGCTTTACTTCTAGGCATGAAGGTGTTATTGGAAATATGGAAAATAACCTAGTCGCCAAAAAAGCGTAAGTTTTAACCTAAAAGGAGAAAATTACCCTTGTTAGATCCGGTTTTGGAAGTATTTTGGTATAATATGTGTCTTTAATGCAATTTCTAGCAGCGGTTCGGGGTGCGAGGATAATGGCTTGAAGATGTATTGGGTTTCTTGGCGATTTTTTTGTCCAAAATAAGATGGAGGACTAGGCATTATAAACTTAATGATGGTTAATAAAGATCTGATAGCATAATGGTTTTGAACCGAAGTTGAATTCTTAGTGCCTGAGGAAACAAATCAACCTACAAAAGTGCATGGAAAAACATATTAAAACCGCGTAGTTATCTACAAAATCTAATTCAACTTAAACTAAATGATGATAGCAATAGGTATCATATCTCCAAGAATTGGTGGTTTGGTAATGCGAGTTTCAAAGAAGGATTTTAACAGTTTAATTTCAAACATACTCTCAATTCACTCGAGAGAATACTAAAGCTACGACATTATTTGAAAAATTCTCAAGTAAATTGTGACGAATTTA
Organism: Papaver armeniacum; assembly: GCA_023531295.1. Classification (NCBI taxonomy): domain Eukaryota; kingdom Viridiplantae; phylum Streptophyta; class Magnoliopsida; order Ranunculales; family Papaveraceae; genus Papaver; species Papaver armeniacum. The sequence goes on from JAJJWW010003443.1 coordinate 15,051, forward strand.
ACTGACTGCTTACAATGAGAACATTTCTCGACTTGAAAGTTGTACAAGCAGTTGATAAAGAGGCTATTGGAAGAACCTATGGACGACTCCTTTACTGCCTTTCATGGTCTGCGTTGTTTTGCATGATTCACTACCTATTAAGGTGGTGTTCCGACAAGGAGGAGTTCGGTTTGTATCCATGCATTATGATTATACTTGGTGTATTTGGTGCAATTCACTGGTCCGATGTGTATTGGTGATGCAATAGTTGGATGGTTTTCAAGCAGGCTACGAGATACAAAGAAGAAACTTAGTGCATCAATGTCTTGCACAGTTTTGTGAAAGAGAAAGAACAAAATTTGTTGCGCCCATAAGAAATAAGAGTAGGGAAGCTTGTATAGTTGATCAAGCATATTATTATCGTGTAGTACTCTTCTAACGACTTATTGAAAAGCTATCATATGTCTCAATTTCTGTTTTATTGGGAGGAGATTTTAATGTTGAAGTCTTGAATAAATTTCTTTTTGGGTCTGCTATAATCCTAGATCCTTCGTGTAATAAAAATTCTTTATATTAATTCAGCTAAAAATTGCAAACAATTTGTTATTAAAATATTAATTAAGTTTGCGAATATTTCAAAATAAAGTATTTTAGAAACATTTAATTAAACATCCAGTCGATGTATATAATGCAAATAAAATGTAAAATGAAAATGATACTTTTATCGGACAAAAGAAATTCTATTATTTTAAGAAATAATCTTTCCTCCAGTTTAAAAAGAAAACTTTAAAAATTAACTAGAAAATAAAATAAATTATAATAAAAGTTAAAAAATAAACAAATAAAATGAATCTATGTTTGAATCAAAATGATGTTTATATGAATTAAGAAAATGATAACCTAAAATTAATGGAAGCTAAAATCGATGAAATACCAGATAGATGAAGATTAGAAATTGTTGAATTAATTGTTCCTCCAGATTGACTGGTAATACCACTTAAGGGAGTATGGATTGTCCATCATGTATCAATTGGTGGCAACAACCAGAAAGATATATTGAAATATCATGTCAGGTGCACCTATCAGATTGGGAACGAATCAATTCTCAAATCCACATATCATCGTCGGTATAAACAAAAACTTAAATCTGGTTTACACAATAAATTTCTCGGTAAAAAGGAGGCCCCTGGAGGGCAAGTGGTAATATGTGTCAAGCGAAAAAAAGATCCTTAGAAACTTACATAATTTCCCATATGATTGGAACAATAGAGAAAAAAAACAACTCCTATGGAGAAGTCATAGGTAACGCATGAAGTCTGGAGCCAAGTTCGAGGTGAAAAATGAAAGTGCAGATACTTTTTACATATTTTGAGATCTAGAAAGTTTCATAGATTTATTAATTTATTCCTTCGAGAGCCTAAACTAGTCTCAAATCCTGGTATTGGGTCTCTGGCTAGACGGGAGGGTCTATTCTAGTTGTTGGGTAGGTCGGTTTACCGCAAGATCATCGTCTTTCAATCTTCAAAAGCTTACACTTAAGGAAAAACGGGTTAGACGCTAGGTATCCGTTTCTGCGGGTGATTGACTAATAGCCAATGTTTCAGGGTCTTGAGGACTTATTCTGACCTAAACAAGGGGTGGGTCTATACCAGCTTCAAAATTAAAGAACAAGGCTTAAATTCTTCATTAAGAATTCATGAATGCAAGGTCGTAAATCTATCCATAACTTCGGTTAGGTCTCGATCAACTTATTTAGTAAGAGTAGTAGTATGAGCTTGTAATGACCCGTCCCCCGGATTATTCCAGGCTTAGCCCTTTGCGGTTTGCAGGAAGTGTGGGGTTTTCAACGGGGCGTCTCGGTCACGGTAATCCGATGGTCACCCAAAAAACTTCTGGATGGTCACCCAATCTACTATGGGAAACCATTACTTATATTCCTATTTGGCCAACCACTGCCAGATATCGGGGTATTACAATACCACCACCTTAAAATTGGAGCAGTCCTCGGCTCCGGAATATATACACAAGCCCAGATCTCCGACGTTCCCTGCCCCTCATGAGACAAGCACCTGGACCAACCCCGTCCAGCGTACCTTCCCACCCTCGGCAGGTGAACCGTCGTCGGATCTGATACCATTTGTAATGACTCGTCCCTCCACCGATATTGTCCCCACTTAGCCACTGTGGTTATCCGGCAGTGTGGGGTTTTCAACAGGCATCACTGCGGTAATCTAGCAGAAACTTCCATGATGGTCACCCATCCCTGGATTACTCCCGCCCGAGCACGCTTAACTACATAGTTTTCTGCCAACTCTGAAGCTGATTGTCTGAAAAGGCCTCGGTGTTAGGATATGACAAACCATTACTTATATTCCTATTCGGCCAACCACTGTCGAATATCGGGGTATTACAGAGCCGCTGAGAAAAGCAAAAATAGAATTCGACATAACTATGGGTAGCTTTCCAAGTGCTAGTTTTATAGTCGTCTTTGTCCTGATTAACGATACATATAATGCTGGCCTTCATAATTTAAGATGGGATACTACTTTTGCTTGAGACCCCTATTATAAACTTGAGTTATTTCCTTTTATTAGCTAATACCCTCAATGGAGGCCCCACAGCTGAGTAACTAAGGGATTTTAAAAGTAGTGGTCATACGCATAGTTATCAGATGAGTTTTATTTACCTTATGGAGAGATGATAACTTAAGAAGAAATAAAGGGATATATGCGTTCTTCTAGTTTATATGAACGACAAGAAATCTATTCTTTAAGACTCTAATCAACCAAAACGGGTGCCTCTATTATCAATATATACATGTAATTCGCCTCAAAATGAACTAAGGGACGTTTATTCAATAATCAATGAAACACTGAGGGATATGGACTTATTTAGAGCCCAACAACTGGCCTCCCTGAGCAAGACAGATTCACGGACTGCACAAAGATTTAGGAGATGTGATAGCTCTGTTCCAGTCTATGAGATCAACGACATATTAAGCTTACATATTCGTGAAGGGGTACTTCTAGCATGGCTCATATGTATGACATGTAAGAGGGAGTGGACTCGCTGGAAAGAGGGCAAGGCTCGTGGTAGATGTAGATCCCTCAAAAAAATACATGAAACTATTGACGGCGTCTTGCATGGGAATCAAGACAACCTTGACACTTTTAACCCAATCGTATCGGTACTACAGGCCCACATAACGGGATATTCTGACTTCTCTGTCCAGAGGTTTATACCCTTTAGGATTAGCCGACTAAATAAAGTCAAGGCTAAAAGCTCTTTCCTTTTTAGGGTTATTTCTTCTGCACATTCAGGTTTAGGAACTAGAGCTTTCTCGATCTTTCTTTGTCTCTTACCCTATACCTCTATAATAATAGTAGAATAATGGTTGGCCCCAGGAATTCAACGATGTTTTGGTTGGTCGATGCTCCAGTAGGTAGCCACTCCCAAATTGATTCTTGTAATATTATCAGTCTAATACCAATAATGAGAAACATATAACTCTTCATGAAGTTGGGAAAAAATATCTAATGTATTTTGTATTACAATAGTTCAAATAATATTATTCAAATACAATATTAATTTTAAATAATCCACGAACGGTGAAAAACTGATTAATTTTCTGATTTTACTTATATGGTCTCACAATCAATATGTATGATATGATTATATTAGGTCAAGGCCATGGGATACACAGTGAAGCCAGTTTATTTCGGGGTTTGCTGAGTTTTCGTGATTATTGTTTGACCAGTAAAATTATGTCAAAACATGAAGAGTGTATTAATCAT
>JAJJWW010003444.1:0-143373 GCA_023531295.1 Papaver armeniacum
GCGAACGATAGTTTTGCCTTTACTTTTAGTCTTCGCGCTAAAGCTTCTTCAACTCCAACCTTCGCATACGTTAAAAATAAGAAACAGAGGCAACAATATTGTTTTAAATAACAAAGGAAGTGTTTCTTACTTCACTCGTAGCGATCGAAGTATGGACAACAGACTCTCCAAATGGATTATCCTTGTACTTTTTTCTCAATTTCGCGATCCAAAAAATTATACAAACTCAACGTATGTAAACGAGTAAAGTTACAAAGGCAAAGATTTAAAATGGGAAATATACCTCGGTTGCTTTATCGTGCCATTTGAATTCCCAAGGATGATACCTCGCGAGGTTCGCAGAAGAACGCGGGCCCGCGATATAAGGACCATTTTAAAACAAGGGTACAACCCACCATTTCTCATCTTTGGAATGGCGAGAGTAGTATTATCGCCCAAAAGCAATCAATATCCCGCATGAGCAATTTATCCTCGGTGGACATTATCCTTCTTTTTCGGGGCGAATGCCCAAATGAGACTTCGCATTAACCATCTTTATCATCGAATAGTTTTCAAAAAGTTCTCTACAGGTGTACTTCTCACAGCCTATTTCCAAGTCTTTGAAATCTGGGTGTCTAACAAGAAGAGTAGGTATAAAGATCCTTTACCAAAGACCTCACGATATGCGACTCCGAGCATTAGGCGAATGCACCGCCACTCCAATTGATAAACGACCGAGAGAATTTTTCATGGGCCAAGATTTCATAAAATAGAGGCAACTCGGATCGTATAAGGGAATGGGAAGACCCGCGAGAATTGACCTATGAGACTATAATCCTTTGATCATCACATTGATGATCGTAAAATAATTTTGCGAGAAAGAATGGATGAAGATTCTTGATCGTGGAATGGTCGATAGAGTAAAACCCTTCTCGAGTAACTTCGTTGAACCTCTTCAAAAGAAGCTTTGTATGCACGATTGATGAAAGCCATTTATCGCATGGGAATGGATGGAAGTTTGGGATTAAGATCAACGCTGAAAGGACGAAGAAAAGATTTGAAGAGCGAGCGCAATTTGCGGAAGAAGAGAGTCAAAGAAAAGTTGCAGAGAGAAACTAAAAAATGAAAGGAGAGGAAAATAAAGATATATATAGGGAAAAAGATCCTCGAGGAAAGCGAGGTCATTTAATGCGAGAAGAGACATGAACGGTCAAGAATAAACGGTTGAAAGAGACGTGTCAAGAAAAGACATTAATAATCAAAATCCGTGTAAAAGTACAAAATCAAACAGATAAGCAAATCGCGACAAAGCAAAAGAATCACTCTCATGATGCTCTTCTCTTCAGGAGAAGTATGAGGAGAGACAGGGACGATACTTCGTAAATATCTAAAAAGGAGCTTCGGAACTTCGCAAAAGAATAGAGGCAAGTACGTACTTTTCAAGCACAAAGATTCTTCCGCTCATTCCTTCATCAACAAAGATGGGAGATTACTACAACAACGGATTTTCCTTAAAAATCGCTCTTCAAGCAATATTCAAGGAAAAAGAGGCAAGATGTAGGATCATAATATCGCAACATGCAAGGCTCATGAGATTAATGAATGACGGTGCCGCGAGGGAGTCGCAGAGAGCTAAAGTAAACGACGCAGCTGAATAACGACAGCCCCAAAACATACGAAAACGTGAGATCCGGCGAGGGTTAAGAAGTGTCGCGAGAGTGAATGTTTGTACATCTGCGACACTTCGCGAGACATTCCCGAAAATAAAGGGTAGCTTAGCTGTCATCCACTATGTATTAGCCTATATAAAGGGCCAAGTGAGTCTGTAAGAAAGAGAGATCTTTTTGGAATTGTTGGGCAAGTCATTAGGAGAGAGAAAGTTCAAGAGAGTTTTACTTGCTAAGTGTAATCCTACTTTTCCTGTGTAAACAACTCATGAAATTAATCAATAAACATTCTCAATTATACAACTTTCAATGGACTAATTAATCAAAATATAGTGAGGGGTGTAGTGTGGGAAATCCTGCTACTACAAAAAGTGTGATCAATTTGAAAATTCTTAAAAAAGTGTGACCATGACCTAGGTCAAACCGACATATATGCCCTAGTCTTTTACGAAAATACCGGATTTTGTCCTCGAGATGTGTACATATCGACAACATATGTGTACATATCGGGTAAGGATGTGTAGACACCCTTCATGGATGTGTACATATAGACACATTGATACCCCACCATATCTTAACCGATGTGTAGATATTATATGTAGACATCCGTAATCTAGGCGTAATCATATGTGGACATCCATGTTTCTCAAGTCTAGACTTTGACACTATTCATAAAATATATGGACATCGTGCTATAAATATGTGGACATCAACTATAAAATGTGGACATCAGCTATAAATATGTGTACATCTGGCTATAAATGTGTAGACATCGGGCTATAAAGGGTACCTTGGATGTTAGGTAAAGTCAGTCACACTTTTGGAAGATATTGGGGATCAATCACACATTTGGAAGAAATGCACATTTCAGTCACAATTTTGTGTATTTCTTGGAATGGGGGATTGGTAAATTCCATGACCAGTTTGGAACAGGAGGATGGAACCTCCTGCCACGCATGGACACACCGCAGAAATAAATAATTTGCAGTCTCTCCTTCCACGTTACATTTGAAAGTTAAAGCTTCATTAAATATCCGCATTTTCTTATTCGTGATCAAGACATCTCCGCCCTTTTAATGCGAATAGGGAAATTCTGAAATCGTTAACCGTTTTTCTTCATTCACCTCAACGTCCGCACAATTAATCCGAACCGTTAAACAAGAGGTTGAAATTAAGCCGTTAGATTTCTCTTTATAAACAAAGACATTATCGAGTTTATCTCTCAAAATTCTTATTCTCTCCGCCATCGAACGAACAGAAACTTAGGGTTTGATTTTGGAATTTAGACGACTGAAAATCCAAACTCAAAGTTCTTTTTTTCTCTCTCCTAGATCGAATGAAGTGAAATCTAGGGTTGGGTTTGGGAATTTAGTCGACCGAAATTCCAAAAAAAATGAAGATTACAACAAAGGGGAAACAAGACGGAATTGAAATAGAGAGAAAGAGGTGAGGAATTGCGAACCCGAAATCCCCAACGTGATGATGCTGCACTATCAGATTCTCTCATGGATTACATCCTTACTATAAGTGTAACCCTTTCTTTTTCAAATTTCATTAATTCAGCAATTAAATTATTCGCTGCAAATTTCAATTTACTGGCTACCAACAAATTCAATTTACTGAGTATGTAAATTTCATATCAAACTAGGTTAACAGCTGGTGCGTGATTTCTCGGTCTAACAGAACAACTAACTCAAATTTTGTGATATTTTTTTTAGTTCAATAACCATTAATTCCTTCCTCTTCAACTCCATTACCACCAAAAAGACGTCATCAGCCATCAGATAGCCCACTGTTTCCAGTATTACTCCAAAGGTACATGAAGCTTCATCCAAATTCTTTAAATTCATAAGTTTACGCCTTAGTACATACAAGAGATTTTGGTAGATCAATTGCATTTTGATTTATTTGGTTTTGTTGTACATGCTGAATCCAAACCAGCATAGATGGATGCATCCCAAAGTCGTTTTGCCACTAGAAGAAGCATGATGATCGAAGAACAAAAAGTCGCCAAAACAGAAAGGAGTCGTGTTGCTGCACACATCGTCAAGAAAACATGACAATTGAGGAGAGATTATTACAAAATGATAGACAAAGGGATCGGTACAGAGAAAGGCAACAAAACATGATGACGGAAGAACAACGAGTTGCAGAAAGAGAAAGGAGTCGTGTTAGCTACAGAAATTGTCAAGAGAATTTGACAAACGAGGAGAGATTACTACAAAATGCACGTAGACGAGATCAATATAGGGCTAGGAAGCAAAATTCGGGAAACCAAAATTCATCATCAACAAAATCATTGATTCCTCGCCGAAGCCCAAGATTTATTGGTTGCGGAAGCACAATAGAATCATTGGATCAAGGTAATGCTTTAGTTAGCAGATTTAGTCTTAATTTTAGTTGGATGAAAACCTCCTGTACTGGATTAGTCAGTGGATTAATCTACTAAAGCCTGTGAAACATAGGCAACCCATAGACCTCTTACAAAACATAATAAGAAAAAAAAGTGTTTTTAGTTTGGTCGATGCATCCTAGAAACACCGAAGCAGTTTGGATATGACGTGAATAAACCTCCTACCAAATGATATGTATTCTTAAGAAACTATGAAAACATGCTGGCTGCGAAGCATCAATTCTGAAACTGTACCTTTTTAGTTTACAACCTCACCATCCATTTTAGTATACCAAAATTAGTCAAGAATGTCAAGTATGATGGCTATATCTTCTCTTCATATATGTGTTTTAGGTCAATCATGTGATCCTCAAACTACTATTGTGAACAACAGTAGGGGAAATCAGTTGTGGTGAAATCAACAAAAATCAAAACAAGAGATTATGACTGAACAACAAAAACGGGCATTCGATAAAAGACAATGTATTGCTTATCAAAACCGGAAGACAGGAATTAATGGAGCCAGTGCAAGTTTTAAGTTTACTGATTTAATAATGCTCATCACATAATCATAATCATGGATTTTACAACATAAGCTTATTATAAATGTCTTTTTTACATTTTCAGCAAGTGTACAAGCATCTAACTCAGCTGGATCACATAAAGCAGTTGTAAGATTAATTCCTCGCCGAAGCCCAAGATTTATTGGACGTGGAAACACAGCAGAATCGTTGGATCAAGGTAACAATGTAGTTAGCAGATTTAGTTGCCAAACTTATTGGTAGAAAACCTCATCAAGGAAAAGCTAAACCTTCCTTCAATATCTATAGGTCCGCAAATATCAGAAGAACAGCTGGCCAATGATCGAGAAAGGAGGCGTGTCCGGGAAGAACAGCTGGCCAATGATTGAGAAAGGAGGCGTGTCCGGCAAAGAACCCGTCAGCAAAATATGATTGAGGAGCAGAGGTCATCAAACTTATTTGAACATGTTATGCATGAATATGTGCATGCAGAAGTTGCGAGACTATTAGGTTGTATCTCGAGAGTAGCAATGAATACCAGCGAAGGGTATATGGAATTGGGCCCTCAACACATAGGTAACTTATATGTACTTGACTTTTTGTGTTGTATCAAACATAAAATTCAGTGACTGCCAAATTCATACATAATCTCTAAATTGTAGCTCCCATACATACAACATTTGACGATATGCTTGAGTTTGATGAGCAAATCAACAACCCAGAAGACGACTGTAATGAGAGTCACCAAGAGGATGCGCATGAAGGTATATATTTAACAAACTTTAAAACTCAAAACATGTGTGGTTTGGATGTTTCAAACTATAATAATTTGTATATGTACAAGTCACCGAAGCACATCAAGCTCTTCATTTGAACTACTAGGTCTCTGACCAAATCAGGGATTGACATAGATGCTTCAACTATATAGTGCTAAGGGAGATGGTATTAGTAGCTAAGGTTATGTTTTTCTACAAAAACTCTTAGTAGTTTTCCTACGGTATATTTTGAAAATTATTGTAGGTCAGTTGGAGAATCACCAATCTAATCCCAAAAACAACAACATAAGAAGAAGAACACTATTGCAGGGAGGTAAGATTTTGACAATTCTCATTGTAGGATCAGAATATCGCAACAGCAAAAGAACATTGCGAAGCCGTCGCAGGCTAACTGCAGAAATGACGTAGCAGATGACGAAAGTTTAAACATGAAAAAGGCGTGAAGACCTTGCGACATTCAAGAATGTTGCGAATTTGACACTTGATCGCTCGCGAGAATATTGCAAATTAGATCCTAAATAAAAGGACATATGAGTTGTCATCCACTATGTAAACACCTATATAAAGAGGAGAGCAGGAGAGAGAAAAGGATATACACACTTTGTGGGAGACACATTTTTGTAAAAGAGAGAGAGAGAGAGAGATTTTGTTTTCTTTATCATCTTCTTCCCCTAAAACTAGATCTAGAGCTCTACAAAATATCCATTAATGGAGGTTCTCAATGTAACCCAAATGTAATTTCAATAATCATAGTGAAGAACCCTAACCCCGTGGATGTAGATCACATTGATCGAACCACGTAAATCTTGTGCCTTATTTTACAAATTTAGCACTTTAATTTTTATTTTGATTGTGAAATAGATTTAGATCTATGAAATATTATAGGGGGTGTGTTGTGGGATTTCCTGCAACTACATATGCGCTAGAAACAGGGGCCAAATCTTGTTGGTTCAAGAAAGTTTAGAAAAATCGGCTGCTGTTGGTGATAAATTCAATTGGATCTATAAACTTTAAGGGAAAAAAGAGAAGGAAAAGCACCAGACAAAGAAAAGAACGATGTAGAACAGCCAACACAATTTCAAAGGATGTATCAGTCGAAATCGAATCAAATTTGTCTACACCAACAATTAGTCTAAATAGGACAAATTCTTCTCTCTCAAATCGTATCAGTGCAGATTTGCAGGACGCAAGCATGAGGCAACCTCGAATACGAAGGGTGAAAGAAAACATGGAAGAAGAAAGCAGCAAAAAAAAAAAAAAAAAACAAAAAAAAATGTTGTTGTGCTGAAATTCAGGGAAGAAAACTAAAGTTTCAATGGAAAATTTTCATACTCAGGAGAAGAAGGCAAATGTGAAAGAAATTAAGGAAAGACGAAGAGAAGATAAGAGGCACACGCTGCAATTCTTATCACAAACAGAAATTCGCAAAGATGGTTTGAGTTGGAGCGAATAAGCAAGAGGTCACGGGTTTGAATTCGCAGAGACACATATTTTTCATTTTATTATCATCTTCAGTGGCGAATAAGAGAATAAGGAAAAAAGTTATGAGTTAATTTTGCAGAGAAGTTCTTGAACAGTTGGTCCAGAGAACAACATGTGTGTTTGTGGTCGCAAGTTCGAATTTGCATGCGAACATAGTTTTCTTCTTTTTTACAAAGAGGATTAAATAAGAATAAGTTCTGCGAAGCTTACCACACCGACACAAATAGTTGTTCTGAGAGATGGTCAGTCTATAAAAGAAGAAGCTTGATGTCGCAAGATCGAATCTCGCCTGATCATATTTTTTTCACATTTTTTCTACAACCTAGAGAGGAGAAAGTAATAAGAGGTTGCTCTTGTCGTTTATCTTCGCAAACAAAAGCTAGCAGAGATGGTCAGAGTGGGAACAAACAAACCTGTGGTCATGTGTTCGAATTCGCAGCCACACAAAATTTTTCAAATATTTTTGAATTTTCAAGTGCGAAAAAATGGAATAAAGTTATAGCATTGTGTGTTTGTTTCGCAAACAACAAGCAGCCCAGATGGTCAAAGAAGAAGTATGCAAACCAGAGGACTCGAGTTCGAATCTCCCTCATCGCAAAGAATTTTTTGCTTCGCAAAGAGGGGAAAAAATGGATAATTTCGCAAGATAGTTTCATTATTTCGCAAGCAAAAGGCAGCACAGTTGGTCACCTGCGAAATTAATGAGTTCATGGTCGCAAGTTCAAATCTCAACGAGTATGGATTTTTCGCAAGAGTATTTCGCAAGAAGAAAGTAGGTGATTATTTCGCAGAAACACTTCGCAGAGGTAAGGCTAGCACAGTTGGTCAGGAGGCATGAATGCAAGCAGAAAGTCGCAGGATCAATTCTTGCTTCTCGCACATTTATTTTTGTTATGCGAAATTTCGCACGGACTTTGCCTATTTCGCAAAGAAGAAAGTTGAGAACTATCTCGCAAATTAATTTCGCAAGAGAGGGTTAGAACAGTTGGTATGGTGCGAGAATATGCAAGAGACAGGTCAAGGGTTCAAATCTCATTTCTCACACTTCTTTTTGCTGCGAGATAATTATATTTTGTGCGACGTTTATACATTTCAAGGATGCTAGCTACACAAGAAAACTATATACTTCGCAAGAGACAACAACAACAACAAACCACAAAAGGAAGATATGAGAATGAAGGAATGAATGAAAGAGAAGAATGGAAGAATGAATGAAGGAATCAAGACATGCGAAAATTTCGCACAGAAGATAACAAGAGATAATCAAAAATCAATGATATATACGAATGGGATGAACCTTTATGGCGTACACCCTAGTTCGCGAATGATATTTCGTAAGAGGAAAATGTAAGACCTAAAGTGCGTCATATAAGGGGGTATCTCTTGACCTGGCTCAGGGAAAAGGTTACACCGCTCCAGGAACCTGAGTCATGGAAATTTGGGGCCAATAAAGCCTATCCGGGAGAGATACCTTGGATTCCCAACTATATATATAAGGTTATACCCTGGTTGGGCGACCGAGGGTCTCTTCCAAGGAGTCGTGTATGCTCAAGTCGCCGAGGTACACGGTTGAGCCAAGAGTGCCAGGGCATTTGAAGTGTCTCGGCCATTCTTGGCAAGTCTTGGCACATCCGCACTCGGCCCGAAGAAAACTCCACTTAGGGTGCAGTCTCGTAACCATAAGCCATATAGGTATAAGGGATAAGAGGCTGCGAAAACAACTGGTTGTTGTTAAGACCGGATGGGAGGAGCTAGTCTTGTATGGCCGATGTTCGCCTCCTTGAAGGGGCAACCAGGGAGATGATAAGGGCGGCACCCTCCATTAGGGAGCTGATAAGTGTCTAAAGACGGCAATGTCATGGGGCTTTATGTTCGAAAGGATATTTAGGCCTGTCATATTGTCGCAATTAAAACATCCTGCAGAGGCAATAATACTAAAGAAATGATAAGACAAGATCAATGGGTCATTACATGAAAGTGTAACGACGTCCTGCGATTTTTTCGCAAGACGACAATGTCATGGGGCTTTATGTTCGCAAGAATATTTAGGCCTGTCATATTGTCGCAAAAACGAGGGGTGGCAAAATAAGATCTTTAACTAGGAAGGAAAAATAAGACCACACAAGATAGATAAGGCAAGGTCAATGGGTCATTACATGAAAATGTAAAGACGTCCTGCGATCTTGTCGCAATGACAAATTCAGCAGAAACATTTGCGAGATTATGCTTAATCTTCCATTTGCATACAAATAACAGAGGAGTAAGGAAAAATGAGATACAATGAGCTAAAGATTGACAAAGAATAAAAGCAAGAAAAATGAAGCACAAGCAAAAGAACTTGCGAGGAACAACAAATACGCGAAGAAGAATGCATATACTAAAGACAAAACCAGAGAAATGAAGAATGGAAGCAATTTAAAGCCACATCAATTTTAGAGCGGCAAAATGAGCTAAGTAACACAAACATTAGATATACATTGCAATAGATAAGCATTCTCATCATGCAAGCATCATACTCGTATCATGAAAGCATTGCATAAGCATTTCATGGCATAAACATCGCATACACATTTCATAACATAATCATTACATAAGCATTATACTGCACAAGTATTTTACAAAATTTTACGAGAATTATCTGTAATCTCTCTGCGAGAACTATTTAGAATCTCTCAGAGTGTTATTCGAATCTCTCTCGCGTAACTATTTAGAATCTCTCGAGTGTTATTCGGGAATCTCGAGCAGAACTATTTAGAATCTCTCAGAGTGTTATTCGAATCTCTCAAAGATAACGTTTAGAATCTCTCAAGAGTGTTATTCTTAATCTCTCAGATAATATTTATAATCTCTCAAGAGTGTTATTCAGAATCTCTCAGCATTATTATTTAGAATGTCTCAAAGTATTATTCAGAATTTCGCAGAGGTATCCATAATTTCGCAGAAGTATTCTTAATTTCACAGAATGAGTCAGAATTTCTCAGAATGTGATTATTTTGCAAAATGTGGTTATTTCGCAAAATTATAAGCAACTTGAAGAGATTATACTATCGCATGAGCACAAAGCATGAGGCAGAGGCAAAATGAGAATGAAGACACAACTCGCTCATTCAACATTTTCTCAAAGATTCTACCTTCAAAGATAAAGAACAGAGGCAACTATGGACTACTGAGAAAACATTTTATGTTCTATATCTTCTCGGCAAGAATCATTTCCAAAATGGATGTTCGCTAATGAACAATAAGAATCCTCATCAAAAATGGAGTAATAATTTCGCATGAATAGAGGCAATACTTATTACTCGCATTCAAGGATGGATACTTCATATACTTCTTCAAGGATACTTCATATTTCATACTTCTTCAAGGATACTTCATACTTCATATACTTCTTCAAGGATACTTCATACTTCATACTTCTTATACTTCTTCAAGGATACTTCATACTTCTTATACTTCAAGGGTTGATTCTTCTTATTTACTTCGCAAAGCTTCGGAACTTCGCAAAAGAATAGATGCAAGTACGTACTTTTCAAGTCCAGTATTCTTTCGCTCATTCCTTCATCAACAAAGATCAATTACTACTACAACAACGGATTTTTTCTTAAAGATTTCTCTTCAAGAAATATTCAAGAAAAAAGAGGCAAGATGTAGGATCAGAATATCGCAACAGCAAAAGAACATTGCGAAGCCGTCGCAGGCTAACTGCAGAAATGACGTAACAGATGACGAAAGTTTAAACATGAGAAAGGCGTGAAGAACTTGCGACATTCAAGAATGTTGCGAATTTGACACTTGATCGCTCGCGAGAATATTACAAATTAGATCCTAAATAAAAGGACATATGAGTTGTCATCCACTATGTAAACACCTATATAAAGAGGAGAGCAGGAGAGAGAAAAGGATATACACACTTTGTGGGAGACACATTTTTGTAAAAGAGAGAGAGAGATTTTGTTTTCTTTATCATCTTCTTCCCCTAAAACTAGATCTAGAGCTCTACAAAATATCCATTAATGGAGGTTCTCAATGTAACCCAAATGTAATTTCAATAATCATATGGAAGAACCCTAACCCCGTGGATGTAGATCACATTGATCGAACCACGTAAATCTTGTGTCTTGTTTTACAAATTTAGCACTTTAATCTTTATTTTGATTGTGAAATAGATTTAGATCTATGAAATATTATAGGGGGTGTGTTGTGGGATTTCCTGCAACTACACTCATTCTTATGAAGCATGGCATAATGCAATAATTCTGATTGCTAACAATATTGTGGTGTAGGTCAATCACAAGTAGCTCAATCTACTACAACGAACAACAACAGAAGGAGGACAAATAGAGGATTTTATAACGCTGCAAGGGATTTCGTCGATTTAACCTTCACTTTCATGCCTGTAATTAACTAACATTAGATCATGCAACTATTGTGGAGCTAAGATTTTTCCTCATGAGACTAATCAATTATGTTGTTTAAACGGAAAAGTTGAACTACCCGGTTGCCACCTCTTAACTCATGCAATTGTATATTGTACAATGGAACTTGGAGCTCATTTCGGGCAAAATATTCGTTTGTTCAACCATGTTTTTGCCTTCACATCCATCGGGGTACGATCGATCATAACACGGCTAATTCTAAGAAGGGAGTGTATACATATCGAGCTCAAGGTACTATGTATCACAAAATTGGTAGCCTTATTCCAGAACCAAGTGATAGACCAAGGTTCCTTCAGATGTACATCTATGACACCGAACATGAATTGGAGAATCGGATGAAGGAACAACAGTTTGCTTCCAAGAAAAACAAGGGAAAGGAACAGGAACCAGAGCCAGTTGAAACCTAAGAACCTCTTAACAGAGAAGTGCTCGCTATATTGAAGGGAATGTTGGACAAATGCAACCCGTATGTACGTGTTATTTGACAGATTTCGCAAGGTACTGACTTCCAAGATGTTCGTCTTCACATAAAGGAGCAAATAATATTTCTTTGGACGTATAACATGCCAACATCACCACAAGTAGCAGTTGTCTTAGTTGGAGGAGAAGAACCGAGTGAAGTGCTTCCTCGAGACATTATTGTTGAAACAAATTCTGGGAAATTGCTGAATGTTCCAGACACAACATGTTTCTACGATCCATTACAATATCCGTTACTGCATCCTTATGGAAGTTTTGGATGGGATTTGACGATTTTCGGTGATAATGCTAAAAGGATAAGCTGTCGAGCATACTATGCATATATGCTACAAGTAAAGTTAATGTATCGTCCAGTATATAAATTCTTATAATTTATGATTTAAACAACTTATATGTTCTCTAACAAAAACGGACGATGACATTATATTCGAGAAAACCAGCAGTCGATTCTGTTACATGGTGGGAAACTACTACAGCAGTACGTGGTCGACAATTATGTGAAGATTTCCACAATGCAGTTGAGATGGGTTCGAGATAACCAGAGAACATTTTGAGCTGATTGGTACTCAGGCGTTCTTGATTCCTTAGATGCAAATACGGTAAAAAAATCTTTTCGAAACTATTCTTATGGATCCTAAAATGGGCAAGAAACAATGCCAAATCTTAGGTGTCCCTGAGTTGAAATCATATGTTTTAATCATGCCTATAATTGTGAAGGACATGTCATGATATGTGCTGAAAGTGGTTCTCGACAAGTTAGAAATCCATCTTTTCGATAAAATTGCTTATGTTCATATCTCTGATAGCGTATACAACTTAACGAAAAAAAGCGTAGACCGCGATCACATTTCCATACCGAGACTCCAGACTAGGTCCTTGGACAACTACCCTGAAAATAGTGAGCATGACTCTTAGACAAAGAGCACTCAAGTTACTTGATATACTTTTTGTAGTAATGTATTTTTAGTCATTTTGTGATATTTAAACGAGTACGCTATAAAACTTAGTGATACAGATACAATACGTTACTTGATAACCATCGATTTTCAATATCTGTCAAGAATTTATCTTTGAAACCATCCAACTTCGTTATTTCTTTGCGAAGTTAAACATAAGTTGACAGAGGGTTCATGGACTCCATTTAAACTTCTTTTTATGTTTTTTTTTTTTCTGAATAAGATAGTTTTATGCCTTACATTTCTATACGAAACTTCATTTTTGTCAAATATATCCAAAACTGACATCTCTATTTTGTTGTTGTGATTTCGTCCTAAATTATGTTTGAATGGTTTGTGTGCGCACTTTGCAGATGATATTGGGCAGCGGGTTATTCTACCTCCTTCTTACACGGGAAGCCCACGTGATATGCATCAAAGGTATCACGACGCTATGGCATTGGTTCAGAAGTACGGCAAGCTGGATTTGTTTATAACCATGACGTGTAATCCTAATTAGGAGGAGATCCAGAGAAATCTAAAACCAGGGCAACAGGCACATGACAGGCCAGATCTGACGACGAGGGTATTTCATTCTAAATTTGAAGAACTGAAATTAGATCTGTTCACCAAGGGGGTTCTTGGAAAAGTTGTTGCACATGTTCATGTTATTGACTTTTGAAAGAGAGGTCTTCCATACGCACACATTCTTATCATCCTGCACGAGAAAGACAAACTACGTACACCAGATGACTACGATAGGGTTGTTCGAGAAGAAATACCAGATGAGAATATTGAACCAGAGTTGTATGCATCTGTCCTCAAACATATGATACATAAGACGTGTGCTTTGTCTGCTGATAGTGTCTGTAAGAAGGATGGAAAGTGCAAGAAAGGTTTTCCAAAGCAGTTTGCAGCGGAAACTCTAGATGGAAAAGATTCGTATCCAGTCTATAGAAGAAGCGATGATGGTAGAGCAATTACACTCGCTAATGGGAAAGTTGTGAATAACAGCTGGGTTGTTCCATATAACTGGTCGCTAAAGAAGTATGATTGTCATATCAATGTGGAAATTTGTTCAAGTGTGCGGTCTGTGAAGTATTTGTATAAATACGTTTGGAAAGGGGTTGATCGTGTTTCTATGGAAGTTTCAAGCGAGAAAGAAGCGGAAAATGAGATCAAGCAGTTCGTAGATGCTCGATGGATTTTTCCGCAAGAAGCTCTTTGGCGGATATTCATGTATCAAATGAATAAGATTTATCCTCCTGTTCTTTAGTTACAAGTACACTTAAAGGATCGGCAAAAGATTCTACTTCCCGAAGGAAGTATAGTGAGGGATGTGATACGACGAGAAAAGGCCTCCCATACTCAGCTGACTGAGTTTTTTTAAGAAGAACCAAGAAGATGAGTTTGCGAGAACTCTTCTCTACAAGGAATTTCCCGAACACTACAAGTTGGATAAGCCACTAAAGCAATGGATAAGACATCAACGCGATAACAAAGTAATCGGTAGAGTTAACGTTTTTTCTACCCGCAGTGAAAATTATCATTTGAGACTTCTTTTGAATAATATTAGAGGGCCAACTTCTTTCGAGGGATTGCTAAAGGTGGGAGATAATATGTTTTCGACGTATAAAGAAGTAGCACAACATTTGTGTTTGTTAGAAAGTGACACTCCTATTCGTGACACACTTCTCGAAGACGTACAAGTAGATATGCCTTGCTCTTTAAGAAGGCTTTTCTGCATGTTGTTAGACCTTTGCAAGCCTACGGGAGTTCGTGAATTGTGGGATGAATTTTTTCCCTACATGATAGAAGATCACTGCCAGTTCAACACAGAACAAGGGGCAATCAATCTGCTTTTACGGGAAGTAAGGTCTGTTCTCGGCGAAGAATTAATGGCCACATATAAACTCCCGCCAATGACTGAAGACATAGGAACTTCAGGAGTAAACGGGTTGGTTTCTGAGGAATTCAGAGTTCCAGTTTCTCCAGAAGATCTATCATCTATTGATATGCTATATGCGGACCAGAAATATGCATTCGACAGGTAAGTATTTAGATTATAGATCCTTATGAAACTGCACCCACTAATTAGTACTTTTGTTTTACTTTTATTGAATTATACTTGCCACCAATCATCCATTTTGAGATCGTATTCTTCTTATCATAAACTCTGACCTTAGGTCCAAATCTGACCCAAATACAGGAACTTGGCGCCTTGAAACATGATATTAGTTTTGTTGTTTATTTGGTATACAGACCTCTGACTATTCTTCCTATTTTTTCATTTGGAATTTGAGCATGTTCTACCTCCTTCAAGGTTTTACATGATATGTCATCCTAGGCTATAACTCTTAGGATTATTTTAAGTTGTAACAGCATCCTCCATTAGTGAATTAAGTGTCAGAAGTGCATCTTTTTACACTCTTGCACTAACATAACAAGTCATTGTGTTATGGTATGTTTGGATAGTTGAAGGGACTTGGATTTTCGCAACCAAGCTAAGTTTTGACAGCCCATCCCAGTGACTGCCTTGAAAAACTGATTTATTTAATATTTGAAATGGTTATTACTTGCTTATGAATTTACCTACCTGATTTTAACATGGTGACGCAAGAAAGTACGATTTACTGGACTTGAATTAGAAGTTATGACTATTGGATATTGAAGAGCTAACCGTTCCCATGTTGCGAACAGTTTCCAACTCTCTCAAGTCTGGATGTTGCATAAAGTAACTAGGCATTTTTTTTTGCTTTTGAATGAAACTCATTTAGGGTGTGACGTACGTTTGGAAAATACCAAGTTGATGTTACTACACGTTTTACTCCACGTTTTTAGTATTTAAACTGTAAGATCTTAAATATGTTTTTGTTTTTGTTTATTTGCTTGTTAGAAATTATATTTCAAAATTTACACTCTTGCACAGTTGATACAAAAAATTATTGTGCGAGAATGTCTAATCTAATTTAAGATTGGGTAATTTTTATTGCAGTTCTTTACATTTTCGCTATGGTGTTATGCCTTCTAGGGAAATTCATCCATTGGACTGATTTTTATAATTGCTATAACTCCTATGCAGGGTAGTGAATTCTGTTAGGAGGGGCGACAAATCTATATTCTTTATTGATGGTCCGGGTGGTTCAGGGAAAACGTTTCTCTATAGGGCGATATTGGCTAAGTTAGTAGCGAAAGACGTATTGTAATTGCAACTGCGACATCAGGGATTGCTGCAACCATGATGCCAGGTGGTAGGACTACCCATTCTAGATTTAAGATACCTGTACCGGCAACCTCAACTTCTACGTGCAGCATAGTCGCAGAAGACCCTTTGGCAGATTTCATTCGTAAAGCCGATTTGATTATTTGGGACGAAGCAATGATGGCAAACCGATATGCATTTGAAGCTCTGGACAAAACGTTAAGAGACTTGACCAAAGTTTAATTTCCTTTTGGAGGGAAGATTTTGCTTTTAGGTGGGGATTTTCGTCAAGTATTGCCTGTGATTGAGCACGGGACACGAACACAGACAATTAACGCATGCTTGACAAACGCAAAGTTCTGGAAGGATGTTAAGGTGATTCATTTAAAAGAGAACATGCGTTCAAGGTTAGACCCTAGCTTCTCTGAATTCTTGCTACGGATTGGAGATGGGACTGAGCCATTTGTCGTGGATGACATGGTGAATCTTTCGGATGATATTGTAATGAAGTGGGAAGGTGAGAAATCAGTTGAGAGATTAATTGACGAGGTTTTTCCAGAGCTTGAAAAGAATGCAAGTGATAAAAGCTACATGAGTCGGAGGGCATTGATAACTCCCAAGAATGATATCGTCGAAAAGCTCAATCAAAAAGTTGTTAACATCTTTCCTGGAGATGAGGTAGTTTACCATTCCTTTGACATGGCTAAAGATGACCCAAACAATTTGTGGACCGAAGATTTTTTGAACACTATTGCTCTTGGTGGATTGCCTCCTCACAGGAACCTCCAAAAGAGGTGGTACTCCCATTCAAGTTCGTCCGCAAGCAATTTCCAGTTCGAGGTTTTGCCCTCACAATAAACAAGGCACAAGGACAGACAATACCACATGTTGGTATTTATCTACCGGAAACTGGTTTTTAGTCACGGATAATTATATGTTGCTTTGTCTAGGGGAGTTTCAAGAATTACAACGAAAGTTTTAGTTAAGAATGGAGTTCTTCCGGATGTATCTGGAACATGTACTAAAAATGTTGTATCCCAAGATGTTCTCAGGTCATCTGCTATTGCTGAGTGATATGTTATCAAGTATTAACAATTAAGCTCCAAATAATTTTTTCTCCTTTTTTACTTTGTTAATTTGAGGGTCTGGAATTCGAAAATGTAAAATAAGTACAAAAAAAAGGTTGTTTGCTGACTCAAATTTCGGATCACTAAAATGTAAAATAGGTAATACCCGGGTTCGACATGGAAGAGCCGTGGTAGATTTCACGTGGAAGAGTGACGCGTGATGTGTTTGCCGACATGCAACGCACGTGCACTCTACTTGTTTTTATAATTGCTATAACTCCTATGCAGGGTAGTGAATTCTGTTAGGAGGGGCAACAAATTTATATTCTTTATTGATGGTCCGGGTGGTTCAGGGAAAACTTTTCTCTATAGGGCGATATTGGCTAAGTTACGTAGTGAAAGACGTATTGTAATTGCAACTGCGACATCAGGGATTGCTGCAACCATGATACCAGGTGGGAGGACTGCCCATTCTAGATTTAAGATACCTGTACCGACAACCTCAACTTCTACGTGCAGCATAGTCGCAGAAGATCCTTTGGCAGATTTCATTCGTAAAGCCGATTTGATTATTTGGGACGAAGCAACGATGGCAAACCGATATGCATTTGAAGCTCTGGACAGAACGTTAAGAGACTTGACCAAAGTTGAATTGCCTTTTGGAGGGAAGATTTTGCTTTTAGGTGGGGATTTTCGTCAAGTATTGCCTGTGATTGAGCACGGGACACGGGCACAGACAATTAACGCATGCTGTTGACAAACGCAAAGTTCAGGAAGGATGTTAAGGTGATTCGTTTAAATGAGAACATGCGTTCAAGGTTAGACCCTAGCTTCTCTGAATTCTTGCTACTGATTGGAGATGGGACTGAGCCATTTGTCGTGGATGACATGGTGAAGCTTCAGTATGATATTGTAATGAAGTGGGAAGGTGAGAAATCAGTTGAGAGATTAATTGACGAGGTTTTTCCAGAGCTTGAAAAGAATGCAAGTGATAAAAGCTACATGAGTCAGAGGGCATTGATAACTCCCAAGAATGATATCGTCGAAAAGCTCAATCAAAAAGTTATTAGCATCTTTCCTGGAGATGAGTAGTTTACCATTCCTTTGACATGGCTAAAGATGACCCAAACAATTTGTGGACCGAAGATTTGTTGAACACTATTGCTCCAGGTGGATTGCCTCCTCACAGACTTATACTCAAGATAGGTGCTCCAATAATTCTTTTGAGGAATCTTGATCCCAGTTATGGTCTCTGCAACGGCACGAGGTTATTATGTAGAGGTCTCTATAGAAACTTTATTGATGCAGAGATTGTTACTGGTAGTTGTTCGGGGCTCAGAGTATTGATTCCACGGATACCCATGGAACCTCCAAAAGAGGTGGTACTCCCATTCAAGTTCGTCCGCAAGCAATTTCCAGTTCGTGCAGGTTTTGCCCTCACAATAAACAAGGCACAAGGACCGAC
The DNA here is from genome assembly GCA_023531295.1 of Papaver armeniacum. Taxonomy (NCBI): domain Eukaryota; kingdom Viridiplantae; phylum Streptophyta; class Magnoliopsida; order Ranunculales; family Papaveraceae; genus Papaver; species Papaver armeniacum. Next base: position 18,403 of record JAJJWW010003444.1, read on the forward strand.
AATACCACATGTTGGTATTTATCTACCAGAACCGGTTTTTAGTCACGGACAATTATATGTTGCTTTGTCTAGGGGAGTTTTAAGAATTACAACGAAAGTGTTAGTTAAGAATGGAGTTCTTCCGGATGTCTCTGGAACATGTACTAAAAATGTTGTATTCCAAGATGTTCTCAGGTCATCTGCTATTGCTGAGTGATATGTTATTAAGTATTAACAATTAAGCTCCAAATAATTTTTTTTCTTTTTTACTTTGTTAATTTGAGGGTCTGGAATTTGAAAATGTAAAATAAGTACAAAAAAAAAGGTTGTTTGCTGACTCAACTTTCTGGATCACTAAAATGTAAAATAGGTAATACCCAGTTCGACATGGAAGAGCCGTGGTAGATTTCACGCGGAAGAGTGACGCGTGATGTGTTTGCCGACGTGCAACGCACGTGCACTCTACTTGTGAATTTTAGTTCGACTGGTTTTAAGTTTTGTAAACCCAAGATCAATACGACTCAAGTAGTTCATATCCTAGCTAGTGTCAGCTCTCTTATGGTGGTCCCAATATGTTTTGGGAAAGTTTGCACTTTATAACAAATGGCACAACTTTCCCAAATTCTTGCTCACACAGAGCGGTCAAAATCAGGGCCGTCTCTGAAGTTTCGATGACCATCTGCAAAAGAGATCGGAACGCCTTTCTATTCCAAAAAAATTTCACAAATAAATAAAATGTACTTTAGAGCATTGAAACGAAGTAATTTTTGCCGCAATTTAAGAAGAATGTATGATAAAAAGTATTAGGAAGTTGAGAACTTTCCGTCAAAAATGAAAACAAACACATAACTACTTAGGACTAAACTACACTGATTAACAAATTGAAACATCTATTGACTTTAATAGTGCGTTTTCGACTTTCAACTCTACTGAGAAGTCATGCCTAGAGAAGTTAAATTATCCAATAGGCTTTTTTTTAGTTCGAATCCAACCAAAAATGATAATGAAAATACGCCTTCGTGAATGGGACGCCTTGTGCAGGAGCACACCTTGCACCCCTTCAAATCGGCCCTGGTCAAAATTATAGGCAAGTGAATCCAGACGCATCTGATTTGAGAATGATTTAATTTTCCTAGGGATAATGTGGTATCAGCTTTGCCTCCACATCTGACGAGAGACATTTTGATGCTCGAAGCAAGTCATACGTACAACATTTTTACATTTACAGTAAATATTTGCATATCATTACAGAAGCACAAACACCGACAAACATCTCCATTCACAGTAAGATCGTACCTTTGATTATATGTACATTATCATAACAATTACTACAAGCATTACTGAGCATCTTCCCTTTACTACTATGATCAGCAATGCATGTAATATCACATTCCAATTTCTGTGAATGTAGTATGTATATATGGACTAATATACATTAATTGTAACATCATGGCATATAGCTATACATTTGTTATTTTGGATATGCATGAAGGTTAATTATTATACTTTATGATACAAATTTTTGCACATCTAGAAGGTGCATATACACATGGTGGGATGCATGTCTTGGGGCTGCAAGGAAACCTTAATTTCCTATGTTTGTGAAGAAACATGCATTAGGTAACAAGTACTTCCCAATACAATCAACAGGCAATGAAGTGAATGCAAAGACAAAACAAATAACCCACTGAAACAGAGTCAGTTTTGCAACATCTGTATACTTTGCAGCAAACTCCATCACTACCACTAGCACGAAAATTGGAACTCCCACAGCCACTAGAAACCGATACGTTTTTCCTTCAAAAATACAGGATAATCCCTTGAACACGTTCTTCTTCTCAATGTTTCTTACATTGAACTGATTCAAAATGTTGTAAAGAACGAACCCGTTGAAAATTGTGGCGCTCTTTAAACTATCACTTAACCCTATCTTGATGAACTGAAAACTTAGCAAAACCACTGCTTGATAGCAAACATGAACAAGTATGTTCCTCCACATAGGTTTTGAGATAAGGGGCTCATCAGAGTGTTTTATTGGTTTCATCTCCAATAGTTCTACGGTTTTTGGTGGAATTGTCAGCATAGCAAATGCAGCTAGACTACTCACTATCAAGTTCACCAAAAGTAACTGAAGTGATGGAAATGGGCTGTCGCCTGTTGATATTGTTGTGACCAAGTTTATTACTAGGCTAGAACCAATGAAGATAAGCTGGAACTGGGTGAACTTTCGGATGTTTTGGTAATTACATCTGCCAAATAGCAAGATAGTTTTAATGGAGTTAAAATATTTACCACTATCTAAGATGACAATACCTGAATTCTCTTTCGCCATTTCGGAGTTGATATTCTTTTTGCCCATCAGAATCCCTACATCAGCTGCTTTTAGTGAAGGACTATCGCTCAACGTGGTTCCAGTGACCGCAACAATTTCACCTTTTCTTTTCAAGCATTGTACAAAAAGGAGTTTGTCTGAAGGCAGCGAGCTTCCCATAACAACTATTTGATCGACAATATTGAATCTGTCCGCATTGGAAAGGTTCCTGAATTCTTCACCTTCTATCATAGAATTTGCCGCTTCAAGATCAGTCACCGGAAGGATACCCGACTCCATGGCTATAGTTTTCAGCACAGACAGTCTCCCGGAGGAAACTAGTTTGATGCTGACTCCAGCCTTAAGAAAGTCAGCCACAGCTTTGCTTTTTTCATCCGAACAATGAGGGTATTTCAGACCCAACAACCCCACCCATGTCAATCCATCTTCATAAAGGAAGCCATTATAATCCACAAGCTCATCATCATTGCCATCTATCTCAATTTGTCTACAAGCAAATGCAATGGGTTCCAGACCTTTGGTATCAAGACTTTGGATGCGCTGGGTAAATGCAGCTCGTTTTTCGTCATCCATTGGGTGTACAATCCCACCATTATCATAGTACGTGGAGCACATGGCCAATATGGTCTCAGCAGTTCCTTTCCAGTGAAGATGGATAGTTTCCTCTGCATCATTATCCTTCTTCAACAAATACGCACTTAGTCTTTTTTCAAAGCAAAAGGATTTAGCTGCTAGAACCTTTCGCCTTCCTCTCTCGACCTCCATCTCATTCATTCCCAACTTCAGCTCAGGCCAATGAAGGAGTGGGTCGTCAATAGAGCTAGAACGATTCTGATCAGACATGTGTACTTGAGGTAGTGTAGAAACTATTCCATCATGGATGGCTTCAAGAACGTCTTTGGATGTGACAAACGTCTTAATGTCATCCCCACGTTTAGCTTCTTCGTCGCCTATGTAGAACACGCTAACCTCCATCTGGTTCGATGTTATTAGCCCTTCAATCGTGCAAATTAGAGTTGTAACTGAGCCCATTTTAACACCAAGACAAGGTCTACGAATTAGGACTTGATATTTTTTCTTCATCTTCTCATTCCAGAAGAAGAAGAAAAGAGTGAAAACCAAGGGCAACCCCTCTTGTATTCCAACTAGCAACAACGAGAGCATAGTTTTAAGACTGCGGCCAATACTTCTTCGCTTTGAGAGCAGTTTTTCCACAGACCGCGTCAAATCCTGGATTTCAGACTTTTTATTTATTTGGTTAGAAGAACCAACCTTCCCATTTCTTTTTCTTAGAAATAATTTCATCAAGAGCGCTACTCCAAGGATGAAGATTGTCAGGATCATGCTGATATTTTGAACATCCGAGCTCAACTTGTCTAATTTAACTTGAAATGGCGATTGGTCTTTCAGGTCACAGTCATTTGTTGTTGTGCTCATCATCATCTCCCCAAGTGATGTGTTGTTTCCCACAGATGTAACAAGCATGTGACCAGATCCCTCGATCACCTTATCACCGTAACACAGAAATGGGTTCTCAACACGATCGATATATCTAGAGTCATCGTCGTCCACTTTTAACTTATCGCCATCTATGAACAGTCCATCAGCTGGAACCCAGTCTTCAGTTTTCAGGAACACCACATCACCTACCACGATTTCGGAAACAGCAATCAGTTGCCGCTTTAAACATCTCAGAACTTCGATGTAGTTTAGTATATTTTGTGATTTGCAGAATGCCTTATAATTTCTGTATGCAGGTATTGCTACCAACAAAAAGATGGCAACAAATATTGCTGTGCCATCGAACCAACCAAGGTTTTTAAGCCCTGGATCTTCCTTGATTCCAGACCCAAGAGACAAGGATGCAATACACAAAAGAAGGAAAATATTCCAGTTCATCAAGGTCGGCTTGAGTACAATGTTGAAGAAGCTTCTGGAAGTATTTAGTAGCTCCTCACCATAGATGTTTGAACCGTATCTGTTTTTCCTATTACGGATATCTTCAGTACTAATACAAATTCCATGGTCCAAATTTGTATCAAGTTTGGCTGCAACTCCTTCAAGTCCACCGAGTTCCCGGAGGATGCGGAAGTTCCTATCCTTGACAATACTGGACAGAATTTCCTTGCTGATAAGGGTGCTGGTTATTAATGGTGCCACGACTGATTGATCGTCGTCAACATGAACAACGTTCTGTTCCAAGTTATCGTGATGGTGATCAGTGTCAATAGCAATGATTTCCGAGTTTTGAGAAGCAAACGCATCAGAAGTAACAACGCTGGAGGCAGCTAGTATCACTGGACTGTTGTCGTCTGCCTCATCTTTATTGCAGATTTGAAGGTGAGCATCAGTATTGTTATCCATGTTTAGTTGAAAAGAAGCCGCTTCAGTATCAGTAATAGAAGTAGAAACACAAGCACAAGAAGAATCGGCAACATTAATATGACCAACTTCTTGTTGTTGTGCTTCTGTAAGAGAGTACTGGTCATGATCCGTCACAACTGAAGTTGACGGCGCCTCGATATGCTTCATGTTACCCAGAACTCCATCAATATGAATTTGCCCGAAAATTCGTTCCCAAGCATATCGAGTCTTAGGTTGGGATGAAAATGAATATGTATGGTTGTGAGGAAGAATTTCAAATCGAAGGAGAGACTCGAAATCATGAGTATGACTATCAGAAGCAGTGGTTATGGGGTCGGCGGTTGGAATAGAAATGGTGGCGGTGTCGGTGACCATGTAACTGCCAGGAAAATGTTTGAACTTTCGGTATAGTGAAGGAAGGTGCAACTAAGAAGAAGAGAAGCAGAGTAAAGATTCGTACTTCTTTCGTGAGTTGGTTTGCTTTCTTTTGATGATTTTTTTTTCCTTCTCATAGAACCGAATATATATAGGATAAATTTGGCTGTAACATACACACTTATTAAACGGTTAGCATGTGTGACTGTCACTTGTGTTTAAAAGTGGAAAATTTCTGGGAAAATTTACCACTAATTTATTTGGACTTATGAAGCTTCCGGGAACCCGCAGTCCCGTATTTTTATATTGTTCCAGGTTTACCATAGGCGACATACACCGCACAACAGAGACCAAATTTACGGCTTAAAAGACTATTTTTATCTACATTTGCGGTTTCTTCTTTTATAATACCAGCATGTTGCCATCCAATTCGATGCCACAATGCTTTCATACCCTCCAGTTTCACTTCAAGTTTTCTCAGCTCCAGGGCAATAAAATATAAGTGGTGTAGTTTCAATTATTGTCGATTGTTAACGGCTTTTAAGTAGAGAGGTAACAAAGGGGAGGTAGCCAAGAAATTAATATATTCTTCCAGGTTAAGATATACCCACGATGATATGCAGATATTACCTAAAAAATCCCGGCCAGAAGAAATGTCATACAGAAACGCTAAGCCATGTTCAATCCCATCTAAAATTCTTCTAAGAACCTAAAAATCTCATAAATCTAAGGAAGGAAAATTGCGTGCACCACAAGCAAGGTGACATTTCCATATAGTAACTATTTTGTGATGCTTCTTTTGATAAAACTAACACTGAATATTGTGGCAAAGGAGGCCACCTTTAGATCATGTTAAAGACAGTAAGGGTAAAACTTAGCAAACCAATGACATATGCTGATATGCATATGAACGCGCTTTTCCTTCCGATTAAAACTGTATAATTATGTGCTCCATCAACTTAATTATCAGCCTCTTAATCAACTACTACGCGCTATTGAAGATAAATGCATATACTTTTTTCTTTAACGAAAAAGTTAAATTGGAGTCCAACCACTACTGTCCATGGCAGAACCAAAGTTTTCTCTGAAGTTTCTACTAGTAGTATTGACAGTGATAAGAATCTTATTTTATCAGACAAAATGACAAATTGATCTTACATCTATTTCTATGAGAAATGATATTTTCTTTTCGGCTTATGCTACCCGCCGGTATTAATTGATTTTCTTCTGTACGGATCGATGCACTCTGGTTAATATATTGGAGTATAATTGATGAAGTTACCGAGTGGTTTCCTGCATCAGTTGAAGGCACTACCATTGCACTCTTCTAAAAACGGTTGACTGCTTTGGGAATTACGTGGATCATTGTCGACTTGCCATGGTATGCATTGTTAATTATAAGAAAACAAAGGTATGTTGGCGTAAACAGGCGTTTTAGTATAATCCATGATTCCATTGTTTTTTCAGAAAATTGTTGACTCTTAAAAATGAAGTTGACGTTCATTAGTCTTACGCCTGGCCCAGATAATTAGACGGTTAATCATAGTCAAATTGTAATCAAATCATAACTACCGAGTTTGCTTTTACTTTTTTGATCAATATAAAACTCACCTGACGTTGGCTTGTCGGGTTTACTTTTTTGATCAACAACCAATGTTACTTATATGCTTCCTGTTGATTAACTTGGCTTGACTGCTTGAGCACCGAGTGCGCATAAATTGACATTCAATAGTTAGATTTAAACTTAATAGTCCGTTCTTTAACCGTGCCAATCGCTTGTAAATCAAACACTCCAACTGTTGGACCAACCCTCTTCGGACATTTCGATCGGCTTTATAATATGCAAAAAATCTGAAAAGATGTTTGTGGGATTTTGGGTGTGTCAATCTACCATTCTGGCGTGTTTAGGGGCAATTTTCAGAACTGTCTCATCAGGTTTGTGAACACAGATAACGATGGTATTACGTGTCCACAAACAATATTCGCATTGTGTACTAATTCACTGAGGATAATGAAATACGTATAAAGTGGTGTAGATCCGACGACTATTAGACTCAGAGTTTTAGGGCTCGTCCTCGTCTAGCCATAAGCGAATAACCAAAACAGATCTATCGATGCACAATATATAACATAACAGAGTATAATAAGTAAAACGGAAGATAAAGTGTTGAATGTAAATGAGATAATGATTTACGTGGTTCAGCACTAAGGCCTACGTCCACGGGGGTAGTTGTTTCACTATGCATTTGGGGGTTACAGAGATAGTCGTATGACTTTAGAGTGAATACCGAAGCTAGGAAGAAGATAAATCTACTACTTACTCTTACTATTTCTCTCTCTTCTGCTCTTATCTCTCACTCTCACTCCGAATTGGTCGACCCCTCCTCCCTTAGTGGGTTGGGGTATATATAGGCTTCTTCTGCTGGTCCCACTCTTCGAGTACAACTGCCCTTATCATCTTGGTTACCGCGTCTGCCCGATGTTATCTTCGTTTTGACCCAGCGTTCTCTAACGGCTTTATGCGGAAACGAAGGTAGCCTCTCTTCTTCTCCATAGGGTCTTTGACACGTACCCTATGTCTAGGGTGTTTAATGCGGGTGGTTGGGGCAGTCCGTGCGTGTCAGTCGGCTATCAGATACCCTTGTCACATCCTTGTCGGTGAGGCTTATCCCCACCGTTGATCTTGGATCTTCCTCGGGATGAAGTAAAGTAAAACTATTGATCTTCTATGGTGCTTCGTGGTAGTTCACTCTTTCGGTGCCCCTTGATTCTTCGTCGTTGGATTAGTCTGATGACGAACATATGCAGATGACTGATGCCCCTTGGGTGTTGAAACGTGACATCGTATCTTGATGTCTCATGGTTTTGTGTCTTCCACGTGTGACTCCTTTATCACGTGGCAGATGATGGATTATGTGTATACAATTTGCCCTTTTTCTCTAAGCTTGACGTCGGTCAAGGTTTGGAGAGAACTGTCTTCATGAGTCATCCCCAATACTCTCTTCATTAACTTCTCCTTATTCTTAGGGCACGTTTCCCACTCTTGGCATTAACTTCTCCTTGAATCATGGGACGGTTTTATCTTGCTTTTTTGCTATAAATTTGAAAGAAGTTGCAAGTGAAATAAATTTTTATTCTTCTCTTTATTCTTGTCGGTTCATAACTCTTAATTCTCTTCTCTGAACCTCTTCATTATTCTTTTTTGTTCTTTTGCTCTTAACTTCTGTTGGTGCTGCTTGGAATCAAATCTGATAAGATCTTCATAGGTTTACTGTCGTCGTTGTTCATCAGGTGCTTGGAGATTGTCTTCGTTCTTTTCATAATGCTTTTGATTCAGGTATGGAGTTCTTCTAACCGTTGTTCATTTTCGATTCATTTTCTTTTTCTGCTGTTGTGTCTAGGTTTTGTGATGAAGAACAAAATATACAAAAGTATATATACTTGCCCCTGTTCTTTATCACAAAACCTATGGTTCCTTTATTGATCGTTGGAGTCTGCTATTGACGGTCATCACCGAGTTAGGGTTTTTAGTTTTCATGGAGTTTATCAAGGTTACCCATTTCTGTAGTTTTTTCTCATGTTCTGATGATGTTGACTATGAATTGCGGTAATCATAAATTTCAGTTCCTGATTTTTGATAATTCCTCTGCCCCTTGTAGATATGGATGATCGTCATCGTGCTTCTTATAAGACTCCACCATCGAGTCCTTATAAGTCTCCTCCCCCTAGGAGCCCTGATATATCTCCGTCGAAGGGTGGATCGTCTAAATCTTCCCAACCAGATCCTCGTGCTCACAAGACCTCTTCTTCGTCTAGTCCTAGGGTTACATCGCAGAAAAAGGGGGATCCGCCGAGGGGCTCTAAATATGTCGTCAATCGTCCCTTCATTAATCCTCACTCTCAACGTATAAATACGATGAATGTTCGACCTCTCCGCTCGATGCCTCCTCAAGCTAAGATGCCTCATCAAGCTACGATGCATCCTTCGAAATCTAAAGCTTCATGGGAGCCTCACTGTGGTGAAGGAATCTTCTAAAAGTGCGGCTCTGAAGGCAGACTTATCTAGGATTCCCAGACCAAGAGAAATGCTTCGGATATGAGTCCTCCGAATAATTCACTGTTGGATAAAGCTGTCTCTTCCAGTGTTGCCCCGTTATACGAAGCATGCCGGTTCCCAAGAAAAATAAGAAGGTTTCTTTTAGGCATATTGATCTTGAGGCCTTCAAAAGAAATCATGAACTTAAAGCCTTCGAAGTCAGGCTTTATGATCAAGGTGACGATCTTACTAATGATCTGATCATGAACTATAAGTATGATGCTTTCTATTTGCTGACAACCGTGGGGGCCTTCGAAGCTGGCTTAATGTTGCCTCTGTACAAGTCAGTTGATTCTTTTTATTACGATGCTTTGGCTCATCGTGAGGGTTCTACTCCGCATACCTATTGTCGCTCTGTAGTACAGCTGACTGGGAATTATCTTCGGTTGCTTAAGGAATGTTATCTTCGGAGTAAGGGGGAGACGATAATGACCTGCTATGTCCCTAACCCGGCTGAGAAAGATTGGTATACTCTTGAGAACTTTAATGCCTCATTCGGAGACTACGTTAATGGTAGGAACCGTAAGCCATGGAGTGTCGGCCTTCGTACTATAGCTGCTTCTCAGGGTGAAGTTTGTCTCCTAAGTAAAGTGAGTGATTCGAAGCTTCGATACGTCCCGGGTACCGAAGGGACTTCTCAGCGGAAGCTTTTTCCTGCTCGTGAGTGACTCAAGCGTGATCATGATTATGAGTGACATGCCACCGTTATTGAATTCGTCGGTCCTTGGGATTATGGTTAGGTACCTGGTCAGCATGGATGGCGCCATGTTATTGGTAGCCAACCTCGTGATAGTGCTCCAACTTGTTATGGTGACTTCTGTCATTGGCAGTTAAATTTTGCTGGTATGAACTTTGAGTATGCCTTCGATGCTGTTGATGTAGACGAAGAAGAAGGTTTCGATGCTACCCTTCCTTCGAAGAGTACCGTTCCTGCCAAGGTATGACTTCTTGTGAGATTGTAATGTGTATAGTTGCCGCTTTTCTTCTTGGTTTGAGATTAATCAAAGTATGGAGAAAATTATCTTCGTGATAACACGACGTTATGACTTTAGGTAACGAAGAAGAAAAACATAGGTCTGGTTCAGTCTTATACTGCTGTTGTTGAAGAGACAGAAGTTCCCGATGAAGTCACCAGTCCAGTGAACGATGAGTACGTCGAGGAAGAAGAGGAAGCTACCGATGATGAGGAACGTATAGAGACTTCTCCTCACAATCATGAGGATGGTGAGAATATTGGTGTCGGAGCTACTGAAGAGGAGATTGCCCCTGGCGGTCAAGGAGATATTCCTGCTGATGATCCTAAACTTTCTCCCTCCGAGAATCAAAGGAACGAAGATGTTGATCTTCAACCAACAATCCCTGCTGGGTCGGTTCAGGAGTTCTCTTTTGGCAAGATTTATTCCTCTGGTGGGCAGGTTGATATTGGCGCTGCCATGGAGATAGCTTCAGACCTCTCTTTGCTTTCTCCAAACTATGAGTGGGACGTTCTTGCTGAGACCGGTGGTGAAAAAGTAACTGTGATGGAAGAGAGTTCCGATAGTGAGGACGCCGAGGCCCTTGCTAACAAGGAGGCTGAAGCCAAGAAGGATTCTGATGGTCGAAGGAACATTGTTGATGGTGGGGATTCCCCTGATACATCTTCAGAGGGTTTTGAGAGGGTCGTGATGCATGATGGTGATGATGCCACACTTGATTGGTTGATGAAGAAAAAATTGATGTTTGTGGCTAACCCTGCTCCGGTGATCCATGGTGAGAAAAGTTCTGACGCTTTCGCCCGTCACAGAATACAATTATCGTCCCAGGATGAGGTTTCCGAGATGTGGGAGAAGGATTTGGGGGCTAATTCTACTAGTCTACTAGTCGACCCCCCCTCTTCCATTGATGATATGATGGCTATCGCCGATGGGTACCAGTACGGTTTCCCTCAGCAGCGTGTTCTTGAGATAAGTCATCGTAAACTCCCCTAAGCTGAAATGACATGATGTCCTTTTATTGACTGTTATTATTTGTTTGTCATCAACGCAGATGACGAGGAGTGAACACTGCAACCATACTCTGTACCAATTCTTCAAGGCGAAGGCCCTGGAACTGGAGGCAAAGCTTCTTCATAGAGAAGAGGGGTTGAACGCTGCTGAGGCACTCATCACTGCTAAGGACAAAGAGATATTAGAACTGAAGAATCGACTGAAGGGGAAAGAGCAGCTTGGTGCAGAAGAAGAGAAACTTCGTCTTGAACTTGCACTTGTTCGTAGTGATTTGGAAAAGGCTCGTAGCGATGTTTCGTCTTCTAAGGGTTTTTTTTTCTTTCCTTGCATTCCTCTTCATATTTCTCTTTTTTCCTCTTAGTGTGCTGTCTGAGTCTCCCAGCCCTATCTTCATCGGGCGATGTCAGAGAATTAGCATGGCTTCGAAGTGAAAGGATTTGCCAAGCTTCTTGAATCAGAGACTTGGTGGAGGAAATTAAGAGTGAAGCTGACAAATGGAACACACGTGCTGATGAGCATAATGTCTTGGTAGCTGAGTGGCGAGAGAGGCGGAACCAAATGGTTGATATGCATAATAGTTATAATGTCGATCGTCGCAAGTTTAATGGTGCTCTACTGTGGACTCGTGAGAATATGTATGAGGCGCGTGAGGGTATTTCTCGTTTAGAGACCAAGGTAATAAACTTGGAAAAAGAGTTGCGTCAAGCTTGTTCATCTCATGACCCCGAAGTTAAGGATTATATACAACGACTTGTTCGGGAGAGGGACGATGCCAGAGCTGAGGCCTTCGCCCTTAGTAATGCCTTAAGTGCTTCTCGGGCCGATGTCACTCGTTTAGTTGAATCCGAGAAGGATCTCGAAGTTAATATGTACAAAGGCTTACTAAGGGGATAAAAGAAATGAGTAACGAATTCAATCGCCTTCACCATTTAGACTCCATGAAGCATGTAGAGTTAGATGAGTATCAGTTTGCTCTCACAAATTTTCTATTGGATTATGAGAAAATTTCGGACGAGTATGATTTTCTTGATGAAGCCCGGGACGCTGTAGTTAATGAATATGAGATAGATTCGGCTAATGTCGAAGGTATACATTTGTTTGGTCATGAGTGGTTCCGTAATTCTAATTTTTTAACCCATTTGTGTCTTTTTTTTCAGAGCTCGAGGGATAGCTTAACATTGCAAATGAAAAGATTAAAGAGGCTCAATCTTCCTTAGTGAAGCAGCAGGGTCAGACTAAGTATTATGAGAGTTTGGCTGGATCTCTGGACGAAGCAACGAAGGAGGCAGCGAAGGAAATAACCCGACTTTAGCAATTAAAAATAAAAAAATCCTGAATGAGGGTCAAACGTACCGACTCATACGCTTGTTGGCACAGTAAAACATGTGCAAGGGACATGTATCTTGAGATGAAGATGTACCTTTGTCTCCTGTAGTAATCATACCAAAGAACAAGTATGAACCGAATATAGGATTAGCTTCCATCGAAAATGAAAGAGTTGGAAATGCACCTAGTCATAAGTTATGATATATACAATGTAATGTGTGTATCATGGTAGCAACATATTTTCATATCAACTTTAATGGCAACAAGAACTTTGTCGGGCCAATTGACTATCTTATTCAGTTGAACTAGATCCAATATCTACACCTATGAAATGAAAACACGAGACATAAATTCTCTAAAGCATTTGAGATATATTGGGTGAGACGTAATATATATTCAGTCTAAAGTACTTGAGTTGAATCTGATAGGTGTTGTAAACACCTTGATATTTATCTATTATTGATGCTTTCTTTGCGAGTTTTCATGTAAATTATGTATCTTATGTTTGTTTTTGAATTATTAGGTACTCTGGAGTCATATAGACGAAAAGAAGAAGAAAACACCCAATTTGAGCAAAAAGAGCAAAAATGTCATTTCATGGGCGAACACTATCTGGAGCCCAGTCAAGCTTAAGGGGGATCTATTTGGAGGAGTACTAAACACAGTGGAGTCAAGGTTAAGGGGATGCCATCTGAGTATCCCTTATGAAGGTGACCAGACACTAAATATAACCCTATCTACAACTCTAAGTTGAGAATTTACTCTCAATCATTATTTGCACCAGAACCTGAAATTGAGAAAGAAAATAAATGGCTACGCAGCAGCATGAAGCTGATAGAAGAGAGTTGAGAGAAATCGAAGCCATTGTTGTTGAATCAAGACTGATTGAAGAAGAATTGATGAGATGGGGTGGTGGTTTGACACTGTTGATTCAAGCAAGAGATGGAGAAGATAGATCGAATTAGGGTTGGTGTTCTCGAAGATAAAAAGGGGATCCAAGATTTACAGAAATTGAGAGATGGATCAGATGGAAGAAGAAGAATGAGGAATTGACGATGCGGTGATGTTAGTTGTATGGATTTGAATAAGGGATTCGAAATCTCAGAAGAAGAGGTGGTGGTGTTTCTGTTAATCGAAGATGGAGGAGATGATATGAAGCCGAGAGAAGAAGAAGAGATGGGTATTTGTTAATTGAGGTCGTAGGGTTCTTGTCGCCGTTTGAATCTGAGATGGGTATAGACTGGAATTTGATTTATGGTTTGGCGTAGTTGAGAAGATCTTGCTCTAATAAATCGTTCTGTACCAAGTCATCAACTGTAGCTCCACTTACACAAAGACTACCTTCTCCCGTTCTCCAAGCAATTGAGTCGGAAAATAACGACGTAAAGGTTAGTATTCTTGTGTAATGAGAACATGCGATATGTCCCCAAACATATTGTGTAATAGAACATACTTATATACAAATCTAGTATACAAATATGTATGTATATCAAAAGTACATATACAAATCAATAGTACATATAAATATCAAAAGTACATATACATATTGATATGTAGTAGGTATGGATACCAATATCAAAAATATGGATCAATTTTTGTATATGCAGATGTTCCAAATAAAAGTACACAAAAATTAGTACTATATGGATCAATTTTTGTATATGCAGATGTTCCAAATAATAGTGTCAATTAATAACTCACCTAACCAATTTTGCATTATCGATGAATGTGGAAAGGGTAGTCTTTTGTTCATCCTTCATGTCATTATAGAATGGTGATTTATTCAGTTTCCGAAAGACTTTGCGGCGCAATCTAAGCTTCTTGTTTTTCTTTAGTGGTATCCCTTATATTGCTCCAGCTTTCGGCTTCTTAGGTTCTTTATATGATGGAGAGAACTTACTTCCACTTTCGTAAATATCATCTTTCTTTTTTGCAGGATGGGCACGAGTAATGGGTCTGGCAGGTGTGAACTGCTTCCTTTCGGGCCCTTTGACAGTCTTTTTGATCACTGCTACCCTTTTTTGTTTCTGGCTTAGTGTAATTGGTTCCTGCATTTTTACCAACATAAAAAAATAGCAATACGTAAACACACAACATAGCTGCTGATTGACATTCACTTTTTATCTGAAACTAAGTATGCAAAAATTAGCATCCAGTACCTGTGATGGAACCTCAAAAACATCTTTCGATGGAACTTAGAAAGTATCTTGTGATGAAACTTCAAAAGTATCTTATGATGGAACCTCCACAATAGCTTCTGATGGAACCTCCAAAGTACCTTGTTGCTTAGCTGTAACTTTCCTGCATCTTTCGTTTCAATAGGTTCTTGTTGCTTAGTTGTGTGTGGGATAAATTCTACGTTTTCCAAATCTCTTCCAATTACATTATGAAAATATTGTTGTCAGTCAATTCCAAAAAGACCAAGGTTATGATCAGCACCACCATCTGGAAGGAGGTCAGCATACTCTTCGACGTAAATTCCAATGTCGGAGTTTGCCATGTCTATATAATCTCCCATAGAGAGCTTTTCGATGTGTTCCAAACTCGACATCTCATAAACAAAGGTGCATCCAGCAAATGAAACTCTTCCGCCGCCATCTCAGTGTTATACTCTGCAGATTTCTGTGAATTAAGTACAACTGAAGCCTTTGTTTCTAGCATAGTTGTAAGCAACTCCTTTGCTGCTTCCTGCCTAACTTCAAGTTGATCAACCTGCAAAAAGCAATCGAAACTGTCAAGAATGTAATGGTAGATACCTACTGATGAACACGCAAGTGTGACGCATTTTCACCCACAAATACATTAGCTGGGACTCATTTTTATCACTAATAAACTTGTTTGTAGGTGTTTTTGGACATTAGACATTTTTGGAAAAATCAACTCGAAAAGTTGTTAAAGCACCCCGGAGGGCATTTGTTATCCGGACTCTCATTGTTGGTTAATGGGCACCTTATTTGATAGGGGGACCTGCTTTACTATTCAGCACCCACTGCTATTCACACACCGGGTTTGGTTAAGGGCTGTCTATCTTCTTCCTCGTTTGAAACTGAAAAAAGGCGGGAAACTTGGTTCATCGGAAAAACAGATTTTAGGGTTTGCATTTGGAGACGATTAAAGGAGACTCAATGGCTGAAATTGTTTGGGAAGTTTGTTGAGCTTGAGCACAGTAACGAGTTTTTATTTGATTAGAATTGATTGGAATCACCATGGAAAAAATCGGATCGTTATTCATTCTCGGGTTTATCCCGGAAAAGTTTTGCTTGGATTTGTGTGGAGTTTAAGTCAGACTAAAGCACAGAAACCGGTTGGATTGGGCATGTGTTGCTGAAACAGGATTGGTAAGCCCCTTTGTTTCGAGAAAATAGGGATGTTACGTAGATTAAGAGAAAACAGGGCAACATATTCCCGTGAGTTATTCTAGGGATTTTTCTTTATCTTTGGAAGGTTTTCTTGAGCCACAGCGTATTCAACTTCATCTGAGACAAGTTTCCGGTGGGTTAGAGTGTGTAGAGCAGCAGTGCACGTGTGAATAATTTATAAAAAGGATTTATTTCCCGTGGCTGGCGAAAAAGATTAATGAATTTATTGGAGGATTATTCGCAGTTATGGTGGAGTATTCTTGGTACTGTGCTACTATATAAGGTGCTGGAGTTGATTAGAAAGGGGTATCGAGAGTTTGGGGCAGTGACTGAGCGTGAAATAGGAAGTTGCAGAGTGAATCATCACCTGCAGGAAGAAGAAGCCACGAAGAACATAACACTGCAAACTGCAGTCGTTATTTCTAGTGTCTTATTTTTCCAAGATCCTAGCGTCTTAAATTTTCAGATCTTTGTAACAGTACATTTGTAACAAATAGCTTCAGTTTACAACAATTATTGTAATGATGACTTACGTAACGCCACTATAGCGTTGCGATTCATTGTATTATTAGTTTTCTTCAATAAAAACACCATTTGAGCTATGAATTATATTTTTGAGTGTGTTTTTATTATGAGAAGCTAAGCCCCGACACTGGATCGACGGAGGAAGTCGAACTTCATACATGGGTGAATTTATTTTATTCTTTTTATGACTTTTGCATTTATTTTAAATTGTTTTATGATTTGAAAAAATTAGTTATCATTTTATTAGATGGGTCATGCTTGCTTAGATGTTTGATGTCACATGCTTGCGATTTATAACTAATGTTTGGAGAATCTACCTTGGCGAAAATAAGAGTCCTTGTTGTTTTATTTATTGAGCCAGTAACTCTCTCTTTTATTATTTTCGTTAAACCTTTTAAATTTAATCTCAACAACGTCCGAGTGAACGACAACCCTTTTACTACTACAACAAACAAATTAAAAATATTATTACCTACTTAGGTGAGTTTTTGTTACATAACAATATATAATGGTAGACACCACTACAAGAATGTAAGTATCTACCACTACATATTGATATTTAATAGCACATATCAATATGTAATGGTAGACACCACTACAAGAATGTAAGTATCTACCACTACATATTGATATTTAACAGTACATATCAATATGTAATGGTGGACACCACTACAAGAATGTAACAGTACATATCAATATGTAATGGTGGACACCACTACAAGAATGTAACAGTACATATCAATATGTAATGGTAGATACCACTACAAGAATGTAAGTATCTACCAATACATATTGATATGTAACAGTAGTTATTGATATGCTACTTAGACTACGTCTCGATATGCTACTTACCTCGTGTGTTTTCTTTGCATTTTTTCTCTTGTATCTCTTTGACTTTTTGCTCCAAATTAGATTTAGCCAGTATTTAACCTCGTAACGCGAACTTCAACATCAATCTTTCAAGGTGTTGTTGACAATTCAACTTCGAGAGGTGGCATTAGCATGACATTTATCTTTCGGTGTTGACAAACCAACTTCAGAGGTGGCATTAGCATGACATTGATCTTTCGGTGTTGACAAACCAACTTCAGTATTGTTGACATGTACATCTGTTTGATCTTTCGGAGAACCTTGCATTTCGGTCTCAACTATTGGGTCCACATTCAACTCTTCATTGGGTTTTCTTTGAGTAGGTGTACATCCCAAGCTAACATAATCTTCCGGGATGGCTTCTCTCTGCAAAGGGAAAGCTTTCCGGTAAATTTCATGCAACATGAACTCAAGCTTTGAAGCATCAACCGTTCCGCCTTCTTGCTGCATTGTGTTGACTTCAATCCATTTGGAAGATATTTTACTCCTCAAATCATCGTATTTGATCTTCCAATCTTCTCCCCCCAATACTGAGTCATCTTCTTCTTCTTTCTCTTCTTACGATTCGGAATTGTCATCTAAACAAAAAGCTTCATTATTTCTTCCTCTTGAATCCTTCTTAATATACAATTAAGGATTTTTCTTTCTTGGTTTGTGATCTCGTCTTTAAAATCAACATGGAACCTGGTACGAATCAAATAAATGTAAAAAAGCAACTACATATTAGATATTACTAAGAAAAACATTTTATAATTCTTTCTCCATTAGATACACAGGAGAACTACATGCGATATGTAGTGTTTTAACACTAAACTCATCAATTATTCTAAACAATCTCATGTGCATCACCATTTACGGAAAAAATTCGAGGCGGCGCCCCTCCTACAACAAACACAACAATGTATCACTACATATTCATAAATCAAAACAGAGCGCATGCTAATATGAAAACACTACATATTAGTATCCTACATATTCTAAACATTACTTATTCTACAACACTACTTATTCTAAACACTACTTATTCTACAACATATTGATATGAAGTACACAGTTTTATTAGTTAATAGAGAACATAGAATATTTGCTAATAACTAGTTATCAATATATACATATTGATGTCGAAAATACTTATTGATATGCTAATAACTAGTTATCAGTATCCACATACTGATATGTATCACCAAATTTGAATAACTAGTTATCAGTATCCACATACATGTACTTATCAATATATATTTTTATTCGACAAAATATGTATTGCAAGTTTACCTGATACTCAAAAAGATCAATATCCTTTAGGAACTCAGTACATATCTTTGTATGATTCCACCTAGCCACTATTGGCACATACATTCCTTTAGGTTCTGTCACTATATCCTCGGGCGCCACCAAATGGGTATGCTCGCAAACCATGGTACACCCCAAGTATTGATACGCAGTGTTAGATATACTACCAAAATGTAGAAAACACACAAAACAAAAAGATTTTAAAAGTAGAATAAACAAATCAATAGATTCTTACCAACAAATAACAACACAACCATTTGTGTGTTCTACGGATTCCACGTTTTCATTCAGCTCTTTCTCTAAATGAGAATGGATGAGGTCAGGCCATGAAATATTCTTGGCCTTCTCAAGATCAAGAACGAAACCAATATATTTTTCAGTCAAAGCATTTGCATCACTTGTTGCGAAAAATAATGAAGTGCACATATACATGCAGATAAGCCTAACAAGATCTTCGGCATCTTCCTCATCTTCCTCAGATTCTGTAGAATCTTCATTTGATTGATCACCCACGCTTTGCAGAGACTCTTCATCATACTTCTTCTTTTTCATATTAATTGGTGTTCGTTTAAGGATTTCAAGATTGCCTTCACAATCATTGGCCTAGTCACTTTATCACCAGCTTTCATATCAGCAGGAAAAGTCCTTTTGAAGAATTCTGTTTCACGCCATCCACTTCTTTTATTGACTTGTGTAAGCCTCCAAACATAATATTCCCTATTTGGAATTCTTGGCATCCCATAAACTAGTGCCATTTCTTCTGGTGTGGATACCAGCTCATTCGGTGAGCCATGCCTTTCAAAGGAAAATGTAAGCTTGTGTGGATCTTGACCTCTCACGTAACAGCGTAAAATTTTGGTCATTGCATCTTCAATCTTCAACCAATGTTCCAACTCCAATTTAGTGTACCAAAACATTAGGAAAGTTTTACGTATGATGCTTCAAAAAATCAAACTTAGCCGCAACTCACTCAACCTAAGTTTTTCTTTGGTCTTAATAGTCTTTATAAGCCCCCACAATCCCCTGAAACCGCCACGGTATAAACTTCGTGGTTTTCCAGCTCCTTTCTTACGCTTATTACCACCTACACAATAGCAAGAATCTAAAACCGTTACACAACATATCAATATACCATATTAACATGTAGTTATATCATCAATATGTAGTTGTAATATCTACCAAGTACTTGAAACTACATATTACTAACAGTACATATTATTAGCAGTACATATCAATATGTAATGGTAGATACCACTACAAGAATATAAGTATCTACCTCTACATATTAGCAGTACATATTAGTATGGCATATAAAATCACATATTTCATATGACATGTATCTACTATGATACATGGGAAAGTGAACATTAAAATCACCCTATTCGATTGGTTTTAACACTACAAACACTATTTACTGTATCAAAACACTACATACCTTCTTTCACGGGTACATTTTCTCCCCCCTTTTTGTTTTCCCCTTTGCTTTTGGTGAAGGAGTAGCAGCTCTCAGGACAAGCGCTTCGTTCCCCTTTGCTTGCGGTGAAGGAGTAGCAGCCTTTGTCGCCTTTTTCCTTTTGCTTTAGTAGTTGTCGCTGTTGCTTTTCTTTTGCTTTTTGCTTTAGGAGTAGTTGCTACTTTAGGAGTAGTTGTTGCTTTCTTTCTTTTGGTTTTTGTTGTAGTAAACCAAAACCAACATCAGATGAAAACATGCAGTTGTCCTACATATTGATATGCAGTTGTCCTACATATTGATAGGTTATGTTAAATTACATACACAACAGATGAAAACATGTAAACAACACACTACATACAGAGATGTAGTGACTCTATTGAGCATACAACATATGAATCACACACTGCATGTGAATATGTAGTGTAAAATTGGATACACAACAGGTGAAAAACATGTAAACCAGACACTACATACAGAGATGTAGTGATGCTATTGAGCATACAACATATGAATCACACACTGCATGTCAATATGTAGTGTCAAATTGCTTACACAACAGATGAAAACATACATATCAATATCAATATGTATTGATTTTATTGAGCATAGAAATCAAAAAGAAAATCGACAACAACTTACCTATTTTCTGATCGATATGTTCCTTCCTCTTTGTTGGTGAAGGAGCAACAGCTTTACTCGTACTTCTTGTTATTGGTGAAGGAGTAGCATTAAGGGGGTTTCTTTGGGGTTTGTTGTTGGTGAATCATCATCGTTTTTTTTTCTTCTCTTTGCTGGAGAAGGGTTTTCTTCTACGATTTCTTCTCAGAATCGTCCTCTTAATTGTTCTATTCAATCCCATTTTCTCTCTTCAATTGAATGTGATGAAATTAGGTCTGAAACTTATGAAAATTAGGTTTTCTGAAACTGTTGATGTTAATTTTTCGATTTCGAAATTAGGTTTTAGTGTGTTGATTTCTTTTTTCGTTTTACGTTTTTAGGTTTTTTCACAATTGTGGAAGAGAGAGAGAAGTGAGAAGAAGAAATTGAAAGCGAAAAGAAGATGAACCCGACATAAACGTGTGTATGGGGTATAGAGGTAATTTCTGTTGCTTTTAAACTTTTTTGGACTAAAAGATAATTATTCTTTCCCGCTGGACTACACACTGAACCCGGGTCGGGTTTTTGGACTAAACAGGAATTTTCTCATTTCCTATAGGGGGAATACATATTCGGAACCGTTAAACTTGCGGTTTGTGTCCGCCATTAGACAGCTATTCCAAACAAAGTTGTCCCATAAAACTAATTTACGCTAAAACTACCCCCTCAATGAGCGTTGGACCACTAATTGATGTCCCTAAACGACGGGTTTGTAATCTGTTACTTAGAGCATCTCCAACAGAAGGTGCAAAAAATCCTATGTGGCTTTTTAATTTAGTCCTTTTATTTATGGGGTCTAAACATAGAGTAAATATAGGACCTCATATTTAAAAAACCATCTCCAACAGTAGAGAATTTTTTAAGAAAAATAGTGTAAAATATGATGTGGAGGTGGAGCCGGAGGTGTAAATAACACTTTCTTGAACACCTTCATATTTAGTAATTGGTCCCTCCTAGTTTATAGGACCCTACTTTTGGAGATGAAATTATGTCAAACGAGGGTGTAAAATCCTATGTGTCAATAAAAAAAACAAGATCCACCCTCTCTTGGAGATGCTCTTAAAGGAGGATGTATACTTAAATTGCATATGAACCGTAAGCCGAAAAGCAGCACATCCCGTCTTTTTTGTATACCGAATTTTACTGTATCTATCACTATAAATACAAATACCTTCTCGCTCTTCTTTATCAACAACAAGGGGGGTCTTATATTCCTGTCTCGTATCTCGTAGTGAATTTTTGTTGCTCAACGTTTTTAGCTCCGGCGGAAACAATCATGGAGCATCTTCCATCGGATATAGTATTAGACATACTTTCTCGACTCCCGGTTAAGTCCGTTCTAGATTGCAAATTAGTTTGCAAAAGGTTGTTAAATCTCCTCAGCCATCGATGGGATCAATTTGCTAAGATGCACCATCAACATCAATTACTACAACTTGTAAGTTATGACGATGGCGATGCTTCATCTTCGTTAATGGGTCTTTTATTCTCCTTTCAAGAAAAAATAGATAACTCAATAGGATCACGATTTGTATATAAATCAGAGAATTATAAACCACGACTTTGTTACGGAGACGAGTATAATAATGAGATGAACATCTATGGGAATTTCTCTTACAATACACTTCAAAATACCAGCTTCAGCTTTTCTCCTGGGGATCTCATAGTTGGTTCATGTAATGGATTGATTTGTGTCACCAGTGGTGATCATATGGACATATTCAATCCCATCACCGGGGAATATGTCGATCTTCCAAGTGGATACGAAGAAAGGAATGCAGCCGCCTTTGGGTTTGGATACGTGCATTCAATGACTAATGAACAGTACAAGGCTGTTAGGATCTCCTACCGTATGAAGGATATTCTCGAAAAAGGAGTGGTCCAGGTATACACCATTGGCAGTGGCAGTGGGTGGAGAACCATAGGTGCAACCTCCTACCATTTGATTGGAAGTCTCGTAGGAATCTTTGCAAACGGAGCTCTTTACTGGATTGATGATTACAGGAAGATCGTGGCTTTCGACTTGGCAGATGAAGAATTCCGTTTAATCCAGTCACCACCTTGCCTCAACGATGATACTTCCCCATACTATCATTATATGTTGCGAGCATTGAGAGGGAATTTGTGCATTTGTCATCATAGAGAGGAAGACAATCTTCTAGATATATGGTCTCTACAGAAAAACGCAACGGGTGAGAGCTGGAGTAGGGACTTGAGCATAGCATACGACTCGTCGCCCGGGATGATTCGCAAGTATCCTGATATGCCTTTATTAATTACAAAGAAGAATGAAGTCCTCTTTGTGCACCAAAGTTCAACGCTGTATGCTTATGACCCAAAAGCAGATACGGTGATCCAACTTTGGGATGTGGATGTTGTGAATCGGGAGTTACAGTATCTTAGTGCATTTCCCCATATGAACAGCTTTGTCTCATTGGAAGCCCTAGGAGAGAGGTCTGAAAGAAAGAAGATATTGAGCAAGAGAGCACAGTAAAGACGTATCAAACATTAAAACAAGCACGGCATGTAAGAAAATGTTGGACAACATAGATATGAATTTCATGCATTTACATAGTTTCCCGATTCCAAGTAATGATATTTAAGATTTGTTGATATTTTAGAAGTAAATAGTGGTAGAACTACAAATCCAACATGGAAGGGGATTGACAATTTACATGCATCCTTTAATAAACTAGTTGCGGTTAACCATTTTTTCAATAGATCGTACGTACTTATTTTCTTGTTGTGCACAGTATAATCACCGTCTCACAAGAAATTTAGTGCATTTGCAAAAGATTTAATCTGCATCCCCTGATTTAACAATTCATAGATATAACTTAAAGTGATAGCCAACACACAAAATTACGCCTATATTGTGTACTATAAGAATCCCAAAGCCTTACAGTTACAGATGTCGCTCCCCATGTAACATGGTAGACCTTATAGCTAGAACTTTCACAATGGAGAGGCAAGCAGTAGTGCTTACCACTTCGCCAAAAGATACATTAACAATGAATTGATGCGCACGTCTTTACAGTAAACAGAATTCTATTGTATTTAGATTTCCTATTCATAATGTACACCCTAAACAGAAAGCTATCACTATAAATACAAAGCTATTCATCCTTTAAACATTAATAAACTACTAGTTGGGGTTAACCAATAGATCGTACGGTACGTACGTATTTTCTTGTTGTGTACAATAGTCGCACAAAAAATTAGTAACAATTCATAGATGAAACACAAAAGTGACCCTAGTCGATAAGAATCCCAAAGCCTCACAAATGTCGCTCCCTGTGTAACATGGTAGACCTTGTAGTAGTACTTAATTACCACTTTCCCAAAAGATACATCACGTCAATGACTTAATGTGCGCATCACGTCTTACTGTATATACAGAATTTTAAATTTCCTATTCCGAGTATAAAGCTATCACTATAAATACGAAGAGTCTAAACATCTCGTCTCATATTTGGGAGATATTTGGTTGCGCAACCCGCGTTTATAACTCCGGCATAATCAAGGGCGAGTGAGACACACAGGAATAATATATTAGAATACCATGGAGTGTCTTCCGTCAGATGTAGTAGTAGACATACTTTCAAGACTGCCAGTTGTATCTGTTCTAGATTGCAAATTCGTTTGCAAAAGGTTCCTAGATCTCATCAGTCATCCGAGGCATCAGTTTGCTAAGATACACCATCAACGTCAATTAACGGGTCTTTTATTCTCCTTTGGAGAAAAAATAAATAAATCTGGGAATTATAAACCACGACTTTGTTATGGAGACGAGTATAATAATGAGATGAATATCTATGGGAATTACTCTCACAATACACTTCAAAGTACCAGCATCAGCTTTTCTCGTCAGGATCTCGTAATTGGTTCATGTAATGGTTTGATTTGTGTCAACAGATACCACCAAGGAAATGTACATATCCGCATATGTAATCCCATCACTGGGGAATATGTCAATCTTCCTCCTGGAGACACCTTTTGTAAAGAATATCATTGCCCCCTCTTCGGGTTTGGACACGTTCATTCAATTACTGATGAAAAGTACAAGGTTGTCAAGATCAACTACCCTAAATCGGATGACTCTTTTAATGGAAGGATCCAGGTATACACAATCGGCAGTGGCAGTGGGTGGAGAACCATAGGTGTGACCTCCCACTTGTATAGGACAACAAGTCACACGGGAATCTTTGCAAATGGAGCTCTATGCTGGATTGATGATGACATGAAGATCACAGCTTTCGACTTGGCAGATGAAGAATTCCGATTAATTGAGTCTCCGCGTTGCTTCGAAGATGATACTTCCTTATACGATGATTATACGCTGCGAGCATTGAGAGGGAATTTGAGCATTTGTCATCATAGGAGAAAAGACAATCTTCTAGATATATGGTCTCTAGAGAAAAACGCAACGGGGGTGCGTTGGAGTAGGGACTTCAGTATAGCATACGACGCGTCGAGCGTTGGAATGTATGACAGTTATCCCCCGGCTAGGCCGATACTAGTTACAAAGAAGAATGAAGTCCTGTTTGTGCACCAAAGTTTAACGCTTTGTTGCTATGATCCAAAAGCAAATACGGTGATACAACTTTGGGATGTGGATGTTGTGAATGGGGAGTTAGCCCTGCTATATGCATTTCCCCACGTGAACAGCTTTGTTTCATTGGAAGCCCTACGAGAGAGGTCTGAAAGAAAGAAGAAATCGAGCGATAGAGAGGCCTCAAAAACACTGATTAATCAGAGTGATGGAGCAAGTCTTGCGACTTAACAGATAAAAAATCGCTTATTTTTGGTGTCCGTTTTACTTCATAGAACAGTTGGCCAATTACAAATATTAGTTTCTTTGAAGGATTTAGTTTTGTTGATAACAAAATGCAAGCAAAACTGAAAATTGTATCTTCTCCAACTTAGAAGTTCGACAAGGGAAGATAGATTTGCACGGAAAGATTCGTAATATTTACATGGCTAGCGCTTTGCTAATATTCATCATGTCCATGCAATGTTGACTAAGGCGCTAGAGTTGGGCGCCTTTAGTAATTTTGGGGCTCCAATAATGCGCCCTAGGCGCTTTCTTCTACTAAATATTTTTGTTTTTAGGTTTGTATTTTTCTTAAACCGAATTTCGTTCTATTTAGGTTTGCTATTCCGAATGTAAATTCAAATCTATCACCATAAATACAAAACCATGCTTGCTCTTCTTTGACCTTCAAAGAGAGGGTAAACGTCTCTATATTTGTGTCTTGTCTCTTATTTGTGAGGTATCTTGTTGCTCAAGATTTTCAACTCCGGCGGAAACAATAATAATAATAACCATGGAATGTCTTCCATCAGATGCAGTATTAGACATACTTTCTCGACTATCGGTAGCGTTCGTTCTTGATTGCAAATTAGTTCGCAAAAGCTTGCTAAATCTCCTTAGTCATCAATGGGATCAATTCGCTAAGATGCACCATAGACATCAATTACTACAGCTTGCAAGTTCCGGTGATGGCGATGCTTCTCCTTCAATAATGGGTGTTGTTTTCTCTCTCCTTTCAAAAGTTTTTAGAAAGAGATGAAACACAATTTTTTGATACATTAGAAAAAGATAAACCACGCCTTTATTACGGAGATGAGTATAATGATGAGATGAATATCTATGGGAATTTCTCTTACAATACACTTCAAATTACCAGAATCAGCCTTTCTTTTCGGGATGTCATAGTTGGTTCATGTAATGGTCTGATTTGTCTTAACAGATGCAACCAAAATATCCACAAGTTGTTAACACCATGATAACGTGACCAAAGTTAGCCATGATTAAGAGTTTCTTTATTTTGGAATTGTTTGTATTTTAGGAAATATGTTAGCCTGTAGTTCAAGCCAAGTTTGTATATATATATATATATATCTATATTATAAAAAGAAGTGTTGTGTGTGTAGCCTTACAAATCCGACCATCGATTTCTTCATCGCACGGCTAGGATCGCTCGGTTATATGTGCTATATAGACGTCCGTCGGATCCCTCAGTTTCCTGATATTGCTAAGCTTCCCGTGATGTTACGCATTCCTAATGCTAACACAAACAATATGGAATGTTTCCTATCATAACTATGTTGTAACTATATTTACAACAAGAAGATTGTGCTCTCTGGTGGTGTGGATCTCATGCCAAGATTCAGTTTCACATGGTCCCACTGAAGCATATACACGGAGGATAGTCAGCGTATCTGTATATATCGAGTGGTCAATTCCTTTTCTATCTCTAGGATTTTCAGTTTGCTCATCTTTCTTTCCCTAGCGTCATATCTTCTTCACTTGGGGTACAAACCTAAGTAAACACGTAAGCATTAAAATTAAAAAGGTTTACCGGATCAAAGCCTACCACTGATTGATTTCTTATGTACATGGAGTCCGATGCATATGTACCCACTATCAATTATCATTAGCAAGAAGACAACTTATACTTGTAAAGAACTAGACGACTAGGTAATTTAAGAAGAATATTCAAGTGAGCTCCTGCACAAAGATTAATCTGGCTCCGGGAAATGATAAACCCACAATATGAGCAGGATGCGGGAACTGAGAATTTCAGTGGATATGCGATCTAAAATTACTTAATTTTTGAGGGTGACAGATGACAATTTTCAAATACTCTAAGCTTGGATCAGATATGAATGATCAAATTCTAAAAACAAAAGGTTGAGCCGGATCACGGCAGGGACTGTAAGCCCCGTCTAATTTGACCTGACCAACAAAACATTAAGGCATGTTTAAGGGGCAACGGCCGGGGCTTAATTTGACTTGACCAACAAAATACAAGGGCATGTTTAAGAGGCCACGGCCGGGGTTGTAAGCCCCGGCTAATTTAAGACGACCAACAAAACACTAGGGCATCCTTAAGGGGCTAAGGCCGGGGCTATAAGCCCCGGCTAATTTGACACGACTAAAAACACTAGAATCGCAAGCCCCGGTGACTTATAGGCTCGATTTGACAGTTCTAATCTAATTAATTTTGTGGAGAATATTGACCAACTGACCAAACAACAAAAAAATATCGAAAAAGGTTGAGCCCCGGCCGTAGGCCGGGTTGATACCTAGTATATATATATATATATATCCTATGTATGTTCACGTTTCAGATATACCAATACAGTGAATAAAATACGTCTTCTTTTTTACCTGTTCTGTTCTTTAAGTTAACCAAAATCTAATCAGTTTTGTCTTGGTATCAGATAGGTTTTAGATCCTAAAAACACCATGTCTACTGAGCCTTGTACTATCTCATCTACAATTTCTTTTACAGTTTATGCAGTCATTCAATCTACATCTCCTTCTTTATCTTCACTCATGGCTCCTGTTCAATTCTCTCAACCGCATCACATCATCACCGTTAAGTTAGATGAAACCAACTACTCTTTATGGTGAGCTCAATTTCTACCATATCTTCAGGGTTACGATCTTGATGGTCACGTCACTGGAATAACTCCCTGTCCAGCGCCTGCTCTTGCTGATGAATCCCCCAATCCAGCCTTTGCCTCATGGATGAAACAAGATAAAATTTTGGTTAGTTGGTTATTCTCCTCCCTTACTCCTGCTGTTTTTCGTCATGTTCATTGACTTACAATATTCAAAGAAATCTGGACATCTCTCGAAGCTCAATATGCCTCTAAGTCTGATTCTCAGATACATCATCTTCACTGTGAGTTGCGTACTCTTGAGTAAAGGATCTAAGACAATGCGCGAATACATCAATCATGCTCGGAATTTAGTTGACAACCTTGATGCTGCTAATACAACACATTATAGATAAGGAGTTAAATCATTGTCTTCTTGATGGCCTAGATAATTCTTATGATGCCATCGTTACATCTCTAACGACTACAATGAGCTCTCAGTCTGTTGAAGATTTCATTACCTTCTTGCTAACTTTTGAACTTCAAAAAGAGAATCAACACAAAACCCTAGCTGCTTAGCCTGTTGCTAACATCGCTGCTCCATCCCGTGGTACTTCTCCAAATTTGTATCGCTTCTGGAAGCTCCAGCACCAGCCCAACTCACCCTGCTACTGCATCACCTCGGCCCAACAATCCAGCGTCCTATTCCAACAGCAACCGACCCAACTCACCTTCCTACTCTAGGTTCCAAACTAACATAAACCATGGCTCTCGTCCAACCAACAAGTGTCGGCTCCACTTACAATGTCTCTTCACCCGTTCAACCACAGCGATGTCAACTTTGTGACCGTCCCAATCATGAAGCTCGGACTATTGGAACCGATTTGATCATGGCTTTCGTCCTCCGCGTCGTCAACCACCAGCTTTCGCACCGCGTGCCTATACCGCTCATACTGAATTGTTGCCAACTCCTCCATGGACTCCTGACAGTGGTGCTACAGATCATATAACTAATGATCTTTCTTGTCTTCACTTTTCAAACGAGTACACCGGTCCTGATCAGATTAAGATGGGTAATGGTTCTTCTATTCCAATTTCTAATATTGGATCCTCTGTTTTTGGGTACTCCCAGGTCGTAAGTTACAACTTCGTAATGTTCTCTATACACCAAAATTTCTCATAATCTCTTATCGTTTCTCGCCTTACTACCGATAACAATGTCTTATTTGAATTTCATCCGAATTTTTGTCTTGTGAAGGATCGATGCAGGAAGGTACTTCTTCGTAGCGTAGGAGGGTGGTCTCTATCAAATTGATGCTTTGTCTAAGTCTCCTAAAGTTTGCATAGGGGAACGTGCTAGCTTACAAGCGGCACTCTAGGTTGGACATCCAATGATGCGTACAGTTCGTAAAGTCGTCTCTCAGTTTTCACTTCCGGTTTCCAGTCAGACTATTAAGTTTTGTTCATCTTGTCATGAACATAGGAGTCATAAGTTACCTTTTCATCCTAGTAAAACTATTTATTTGAATCCATTAGATTTAATTGTCTCAGATGTATGGGGACCCTCTCATATTTTATCTAATGAAGGATACAAATATTATATAATTTTTATTGATATGTTTAGTCGTTTTACTTGGATGTTTCCTATGTCTCAAAGTCTGATGTCTTCTCTATATTTTTTTTGTTTCAAAAGCATGTTGAAAATCTCTTTAACAGAAAAATTAAAATTTTTCAATCTGATAATGCACTTGAGTATCGCAAACTTACTCCACATCTTCAGAAACTTGGTATTTTTCATAGATTTTGTTGTCCACACACTTCTGAACAGAATGGTTTAGTGGAACGCCGTCATCGTCATATTCGGGAAACTGGGCTTACAATTTTAAACATGGCTTCTGTACCATCCTCATATTGGTATGATTCTTTTTATACTACTTGCTACTTGAAGAATCGTGTTCCTTCCACTTCTCTTAATAATTCATCACCATATGCCGCTCTTTTTGGTTGTCCGCCCGATTACACTTCTCTTCGTGTTTTTGGTTGTTTATGTTACCCTTACCTATGTCCCATATAGGTCTCATAAAATGGAGCCTCTTTCCTCTCCATGTGTGTTTATTGGTTATAGTCCGTCTCAAAAGGGCTATAAGTGTCTTCATATTCCTACGGGTCGTATTTATGTAAGTCGTCATGTTGTGTTTGATGAGACTACCTTTCCCTTTGCATTACCTTCACCGGCATCGACTCCTTCTCAGGTAACTTTACTTCACCCTTTTGTGTTTCATCACCACCTGTCTTGGTTTCTCGTTCTGCTACATCTCAGTTCCTGCCAAATAATGCACCTCCCATTGGTTCACATAATGTCCAGCATTCTGCAACAATGGATCAGTTCTCATCGGTTCCTATTGGTTCAAATAACATCAGTCACCGACAGCTTTGAGACAACGTTTTGTCCCCACCTGCTACCGTGTCTTCCTCTACACCAGCTGCTTCACCCACTATGTCATCTACTGCTTCACCCACTACGTCAGCTACTGCATCCCCTACTACGTAAGCTACCATACCTGTCACTACATCGATTCTTTGCTAGCACACCCGCCACTACATCAGCTGCTACACATGCTACCGTATCTGCACCTACTACTGTGTCACAATCTTCATTGTTCGACTCTACTGGACAGCCATGCTCAGTTCCAGATTCAACTGTACCAGTTACCGGTCCTGCTCCCCAACAACATCCAATGATAACTAGAGCCAGGGATGGCATTTTTAAACCCAACTCCAAGTATGCCCTGGTATGTGATTCTCTTCGCGAACCCACTTGTATTTCAGAGGCTCATAAAGATCCAGATTGGCGCGTCTCCTCGGATGATGAGATCAATGCATTGCTTCGTAATGGTACTTAGTACCATATCATCCTTCTATGATATGGTACGTAAAAGGGTGTAATGGTACTTGATTCTATGAACGTTATTGGGTGTAAATGGGTGTTTCGTATCAAACAAAAGCCTAATGGTGAAATTGAACGTCGTAAATCTCGCTTTGTTGCCAAAGGATATAATCAACAAGAATGGATAGATTTTTCCGAAATGTTTAGTACGGTTGTTAAAACTTGCACTATTCGTCTTATTCTTACATTGGCTCTATCTTCCAATTGGCCTATTCATCAACTTGACGTGCAAAATGCTTTCTTACATGGTGAACTTCAAGAAGAGGTATACATGAAACAGCCTCCAGGTTATGTTGATTCTCGATTTCCTACGCATGTTTGCAAGTTACATCGATCACTCTATGGTCTTAAACAAGCTCCTCGTGCGTGGTACCATCGACTTAGTACTTTTCTATTACAAATTGGGTTTATCACTTCCAAATGTGACTCATCTTTATTCATCTACAATGGTTCGTATGGTACTATTTATTTGTTGGTATATGCGGACGATATTATTGTTACAGGTTCCAACTCTGCTGGTATTAAATCCACTCTTGATCGTCTGCAACAAGAATTTGCAATTAAAGATCTTGGACAATTGTCTTATTTTCTTGGAATTGAAGCAATTCGTACTTCTTCAGGATTGTTTCTTTCTCAACAAAGTTATGCTCATGATCTTCTTATTCGGGCACAAAATGGATGGTGTTAAACCTATTCAAACACCACTAAGTACTTCTGGTGACATCTCTTCTGATCATAGTACCTTATTATCTGATGCTACGAATATCGTAGTATTGTTGGTGCCTTACAATATTTGACATCTACTCGTCCTAATTTGGCGTATGATGTTAATAAAATATGTCAATTTATGCATGCACCAACTATTTTTTACTGGAGTCTGATAAAACGTATACTCCGTTATCTTAAAAATACGTCTACATTTGGTATGCTTCTTCGACCATCTCCTTCTATACGATTATCGTCTGATATCTTGATTGATTGAAATTTGGTTCTCTTAAAGATCGTCGCTCTACTAGTGGTTATTGTATTTACTTGGGTGGTAATATTATTTCTTGGAGTGCTCGTAAGAAGAAAACAGTATCTCGTTCTAGTAATGAAGCAGAATATAGGGGACTTGCTATTCCTACTGCTGAAATTATGTGGATACAATCACTTCTGAAAGAACTTTGTGTTTCCACTCAATCACCTCCTGTTCTATGGTGTGACAATCTTGGTGCAACTTATCTCACTGTCAATCATATATTTCATGCAAGAACAAATCACATTGAGATCGACTATCATTTTGTTCGTGATCAAGTTGCTTCAAAACTTCTTGATGTCAGCTTTATTTCCTCTAAGGATCAGATTGCGGATATATTCACAAAACCATTATCCAAGGATCGTTTTTCTCTTTTACGGTTCAAGCTAACGGTTCAGGATAACCCGTTACGCTTGCGGGAGGGTGTTAACACTATGATAACGTGACCAAAGTTAGCCATGATTAAGAGTTTCTTTATTTTGGAATTGTTTGTATTTTAGGAAATATGTTAGCCTGTAGTTCAAGCCAAGTTTGTATATATATATATATATATCCTATGTATGTTCACGTTTCAGATATACCAATACAGTGAATAAAATACGTCTTCTTCTTTACCTGTTCTGTTCTTTAAGTTAACCAAAATCTAATTAGTTTTGTCTCATGCAATCCCATTATCGGGGAATATGTGGATCTTCCTGGAGACACCTTTTGTAAAGAAAATCATCCGCCCGTCTTTGGGTTTGGATACGTTCATTCATCAATGACTACTGAACAGTATAAAGTTGTTAAGATCTGCTATCCTAGTAGATATTTGGATGATTTCTCAAAAGGAGAGGTTCAGGTATACACAATCGACAGTGGCGTGGGGTGGAGAACAATAGGTGTAACTTCTCACTACTTGTTTGGGACAAGTATGGCCAGTGGCGGAGCCAAGAATTTGGAAATGGGGGGCTAAAAAATCATCCGCAAACCGCAAAAAAAAAATTTAAGCGTTTTAGCACCTAGGAAACAAAATCTTTCCCCTTTTAAAACTCTTGATGACTAGTTAGTAAACATTTTAACTTGTAAGTACCAAATAGACAATTGATAATACAAAATCCTTACTTCGATAACCAAATACTGCAATTATATTTCTCTTGATTGTTGGTTACACACATAGTTGAGCTAGGACAGTTGGGTGCTTGATCTCTTGATTGCTTCCACCCATGAGTATGGCGGGAATCTTTGCAAATGGAGCTCTTTACTGGATTAACAAGAAGATCGTGGTTTTCGATTTGGCAGATGAAGAATTCCGATTAATCCAGTCACCACCTTGCTTCCACAATGATACTTCTTCCTCGTGGCATGATTATAGGTTGCGAGTATTGAGAGGTAATTTGTGCATTTGTCATGAAAGGGAGAGAGATAATCTTCTAGATATATGGTTTCTAGAGAAAAACGCAACGGGGGCGAGTTGGAGTAGGGACTTGATGATAGCATATGACTCGTCATACGACATGACGTCGGGCGTGAGAAAGTATCACAAATTTCCGGCTATGCCGTTATTAGTTACAAAGAAGAGTGAAGTCCTCTTTGTGCACCAAAATTTAACGCTTTATTGTTATGACCCCAAAACAAATACGGTGATACAACTTTGGGATGTGGATGTTAGGAAATGGAAGTTAAAGCGGCAGCTTACTAGAGAGAGGTCTGACAAAATGAAGAAAGTGAGCGAGAGTGTCCTTGAAGACGTTGATTAATCAGCTTGAACACAAACCGGAGGCGTTGGGATTTGGAATTTTATTGTATTTAGATTTCCTATTCATAATGTAAATCCAAATACAAAGCTATCGCTATAAATACAAAGCCATTTGTGATTAAACATCCCCGTCTCACATTTGTGAGGTAGTATATTGTTGCTCAACGTCCGTTTTTAACTCCGACAGATACAAGGGCGAGACATAGGAATAGATAATAATAATTATTACCATGGAATAGATAATAATAATTACCATGGAGTGCCTTCCATCAGATGTAGTACTAGACATACTCTCTAGACTACCGGTTGTATCTGTTCTGGATTGCAAATTAGTTTGCAAAAGTTTCCTAGAACTCATCACTCATCCAGGGAATCAGTTTGATAAGATACACCATCAACGTCAATTACTAAAACTTGCAGGTTATGGCGATGCTTCTTCAACTTCATCTTCGTTAATGGGTATTTTTTTCTCCTTTGAAGAAAAATCATATAAAACAACAGCACCAGGATTTTCTCTTAAAGAAGGAGATTATAAAGCAAGAATTCTTTACGGAGACGAGTATAATAGTGAGATGAATATATATGGGAATTTCTCTTATAATACACTTGAAAATACCAGCTTCAGCTTGTCTCCTACTGGGGATCTCATAATTGGTTCATGTAATGGTTTGGTTTGTGTCAACAGATACCACCAAGGGAATAGGAATATATATATATCCAAATATGCAATCCAATCACCGGGGAATATGTCAATCTTCCTGGAAACGCCTTATGTGAAGAAAATCATATGCCCGTCTTTGGGTTTGGATACGCTCATCCACTGGACTAATGAAAAGTACAAGGTTGTTAAAATCAACTACTATATATCGGATGATTTTTCAAAAGGAAAGGTCCAGGCATACACAATCGGCAGTGGAACTGGGTGGAGAACCATAGGTGTAACGTCCTACCAATTGTTTGGGCCAAGTCTCGTTGGAATCTTTGCAAACAGAGCTCTTTACTGGATTGATGATGATAGGAAGATCGTGGCTTTCGAGTTGGCAGATGAAGAATTCCGTTTAATCCAGTCACCACCTTGCCTCAACCATGATACTTCCCCATACTATCATTATATGTTGTGAGCATTGAGATGGAATTTGTGCATTTGTCATCATCGAGAGGAAGACAATCTTCTAGATATATGGTCACTACAAAAAAAAACGCAACGGGTGAGAGATGGAGTAGGGACTTCAGCATAGCATACGACTCGTCGGGTGGGATAATGTATCGCAAATATCCTGTTACGCCGTTATTAATTACAAATGTAGATGTAGAAAACCATACTACTACATCCGATGATCCGTCCTATACACAATAAGAAGTAACAAGCAAGAGAAATAGAAGAATACAAGATGTACGTGGTTCGGTATGATTACCTACGTTCACGTGGGTAAAGGGATGATCTTATTACTTGATTCAATATTACAAGATGAGTGATTTTCTCTCAATACTATAGGTGTGCTCTGTTTCCTCACTTCTTACTTGAGTTTTACCTCTCTACATAGTCTCTATTTATAGTCACAGGTGATGATACAACCAGTACTACGATGTTAGGCCTGATGTAGCTTCCTTGATGTTCTTCTCGGATGATCAATTGATGCTTCAGCCGATATTCCTATTTGCTTAGGTCGAGATATCTAGCCGAGCCGAGTGATGTCCTCTTCTGATATCCCACTACCCGATGTCGCTTGTTTGGTGGAGATGACCGATGTCGCCCTTTAGGTTCGTGGACGAATCTTACTTTGACCGAGTTCTTCTTATCTCTTCCACCAACTCACAAAGGTGCATTTATTGTTCTTGTACCGATCACATCAAAACTTTTCTCCCTTTATGTCGACCTCACGGGCTACTTCGATTCCTCTTTCTCGCTCGATTTGGTGAGGTGATTCAGTACTTCTAGTGCTTATTTCCCTTGGTACACCATTGCCTAGGATTGTTCCACCTTTCCCTGTGGATTATTTACACCTATATTTATGCCCATTCTTCCGCTCGTGTGGTCGACACGAGGGGAAGAAACCGCCTCGTCTTCCCACGTCCTTGACCAGTAAAGGGTTTTCAAATGCCATGTTTTCCCTACTCTCTTTAGTTATTACAACTGTTTTACCTTCTCCCGGATTCTTACATGTAGATGGGGTTTATAAGTCGACCCTTAAACCTTTGGTTTTTCTTTCATTCTTTCCTCAGCAGTTTCTTTTTCTTCCTTCTCTATTTTCTCCGCTTCTTCTTCATCGTTATCGATCATACTTTCCGACAGGTTTTCTTCCTTTTCTTTTCAATACCTCAAGTTTTATCTAACTTTACTGCCATTTTCCGTTGTCGTTGCCGCTGTAACATATGACTTCTGCCGTTTCTTCGCTTTCCCGGATGTTTCTTCGACTAACTTCCATGGCATCTTCAACTCCTTCCATGACGGAAAAGAGGTGCGTGAGTTATATCTTTTCTGACGAAGACGGTGTGCCGCTTGATTCCCTGTTTGTTGTTGAGAGCCCTTATAAGCATGATTATCGTGCTTTGGATTCCATCTTTTTTGATAATCCTTCTTCCTTTTCATGTAGGACTGACAAGAGAGTTGCTAAAGATTTTTCGGATGAGCAGTTTATCCAACAGTTGAAAGATGAGTTCAATCTCCATGGCTATGATGTCGGGCTCTGTCGGGCCAAAAGGTATTTTGAAGAAGGATGATGTCAGGAAGTTTCCACACTCGGCCGAGGCGACCATAAATCACCGTGGGTCGTTAGAGCTCGGTTTGCGTTTTCCTTTGTATGATCCTAGCCGTACGTTTTGGTATGAAGCTTTCTCTAAGATCCGCCCGTCCTGTGCTTTGGCTCAATGGAATGGCAACACCTTTCGAATCCTATCGGAGTGGGAGAGACGCATTCGAGGTGAATGTACTCGTATTCCTTGGTCCACCTACGATTCTTCCAAAGCGGCGACTACACTCCTTTAGTTTTCTTGATAATTATCGAAGGATTATGCTACCAATGGTGATCTCGCCGGTTTCTTGCTAGCCCTCATCGCCATAAGACTCTTCCTGAAGGTGTCAAGAAGCTTTTGTTGGACGAAGATCCCTAGGGAAAGAGTTCCAACAAACATGCCCGTCATACTAGTGACGCGTCTTGGGACCGAGTTCCGTTAGCTATTTCTGGTCCTCTTCTGAGCGGCAGATTTCCTTCTCCGGCCGAGTCTTATCCCTTCTGGGTAGTCAATGTTGATCGGGTAAGTGTGTTTCCCGGTTTTTGATTTATTTTATCGGCTCGGGTGACTAGTTGGGCGATGTTTTAATTTTTTTTTGTTTTATATCCTAAGTCCCATAGCGTTCCTTCTGAGTCTCTCAATCTTCGGAAGAGGGATAGGGGTTCTAGCGCAGGAGTCGAGGAGGAGACATGGAAGGTAACTGATATACTGCTCTCTCATTGCATTACATGTACTTGCCCCTATTTGTTGCCTTAAATGGTTCTGATATCGGCTCATGTGCAGAATCTGAGAGTTGACAAAGATGGGGGTGCTTCGGCAAAAGATGGTGAGGATCTCGAGGATCGGCTGCCTTTATCGCATTTCCTGAGGAAGTTGCCTCAGAAAGCTTCTGATGTTTCGTATACCCTTGTAGGTGAGAAGCCTAGTGGGAAGGGCAAGGAGGTGAGAGTCGATGAAGTTGTTTAGAGGAAGGTTGTGCCCTAGTAGTCAGCTGGCAAAATTGTTGATCTTGGAGATGGTGTTGTTATCTTGTGTTCGGATGATGAGGAGGGCGACAAAGATATTTTTGGTGAAGATGACGAGATGGGTGGCGAGGGAGAGGAGGAAGAGGTTGTTGGTGGTGGAACCAGGGGTGGTGGTGATTCCGACAAGGCTGTTACCAGAGGCGGGGTGTCGGGGAATACGCCTCCTATAGTCCCTGCCCCGAGCTCGGGCGGGACTACCTTATTTACTATCTCAGGCCCCGTGTGCAACTCCATAGGAGCTCTTATTTCTCCTGAATTTGCCTCTCTCTCGGATGAAGATAAGATCAAGGCCGCCTCGTTGTATGATGCTGGTCTAAAGAACACTTTCGATCTGCTGGTGAGTTGTGTTGATTAGGTTATGCGTTCACGCCATGGGGTAGGTGCTAATATTGTTGATGCTTGTAGGATATCAATCGCGCGTTGTTAAACGCCGCCATTCAGCGCAAGGAGATCGCCGAAAAGGGTCTCGTCTCTTATTACGAAGAGCGAGCGATCCCGGAGCCGGAGAAGCAGGCGGCCGAGATTCAAGGTATTTATTTAGCTTCCAAGTATTTAAGATTGATTCTATAGTGCCAATATCCCGAGTTAGTACTACCTTCCTAGCCGAAATTTCTAGTATGGAGGGTCTGCACTTACGAGGTACCGCTTGTTGAAGAGGGAGATTGATATAGAATCGGTCATGTTTCAATTTACAACAAAGGATTGTCAATAAGGATGACAAAATTGATCGCCCGGAAGACGAGATTGAAAGCCTTCGAGCCCGGTTGTATCGTTATGAGACTTTTGAGTGCGTCCCCGAGGAGGTGGATGATCTTAAGGCGAGCTTGTCTCGATTCCAGGGTATCGCTGCCGACAAGACGTTGTTGGTCGATAACTTAGAAAGTCAGTGTGGACGGTTAAGGATTTAAGTGCGAGATTGGCACGCAGATCGCCTTTGGATTCTGGGGGAGAAAAGTGACGCTGAAAACTGTAGCCAAGAATCTCTTGAGAAGCTTAGCGAGTCTAAGAGAGTCTCTGAGGAGTTGGAGTGGGTTCAAGCTCAGTTATCAAGTTTGTAGATAGCACACTCTCGGAAGAGAGTCGAATGGGGTTATCATAAGAAATACTGCCCCTCCAATGAATTTAACGAGCAACGCTATCTAGAACTGTCCTCTAAGATATCTTCCCTTGAGTTTAGCTTGTTTGAGTCCAAAGAGACCATTAGAGTAGTCACCCATTTACTTGAAGGTGGTGTCCCTTGTATTGTGTTTTCATTGTTGTTGTCCTGATGTTATTGTTATGTTACTGACTACTCCCGTGTTTTGACATCCGAGCAAAGGAGGGTGACATCATTGGAAGAGGAGAATGCCCGATTGAAGGGGAAGGAGACGCAGTTGCTGGCGAGGGAAGGTATATTACTCGGGCAGGTGGCCACTACTGAGGCGGCATCGATGCAGATGACACTCGACCTTGCTACTGAAAAGGCAAGGTTTAATGATGAGCTCGTTACCAGGGTCAAAGATGGTGTAAAGACGGTTCTCGATAAGAAGCGGGCCGACGCTGCTGCCAAGAAGGTGGATCCGGGATCGGCTCCTCCCAAAGAGTAAGCTCAACTTTTGTAGCGCTGCGTCGCTATTTCTCCCTTTGCATTGGGTTGTAATCTGCTCGAATACCTTTATTTTCTCACACATTTTCTTTTAAGGGGGTGCTGCGTCGCCAATTCGGTTGTTTTTATTGCTTTCTGACATTGTTGTTCATGTTAATGTTCTTACTTGTGTTGTGCCGACGACATGTGGTTGTTATTTGTATAGATAATTTGTGTGTATCAGATAACAATGATTAGATCGTTAGCGTAAATGTCGTTTCTGTCTAACACACTCAACAAGGAGGGTCATCGGGCCCAATGCCATGTCCCGATTGAGGTATCTCATCACCGTCTTTCGAGATCTAGTGGTAGGGTATTTGGTCCACCCTAAGTTCTATGGGATCGATATCCCAAGAAGTTATCAATTAACTTTCTTGGGAAAGTGATTCCGACCACTTGCGAGGGGAGCAATGTTGCATGCTCGACCGTCGAGTACTCATGCCTCGACAATCGGACACTGGTTTCCAACCACCGGGCCCTAGGGCTACCTCGGCCCTTGCACACTTCCGTCGCCCGAGTTCGAATAGCCCGTCTTAATGTAAGTCACCCCAACACTTGCATGATGCCGTCTCCCCGTGTTCGAAATGACCATTCAAGTGTAAGCCTCCCCGACACTTGCACAATGCCATCGCCTCGGGTTCGAAACGACCATTTAGACGAAATTTTCACATTTCCAACCCCATGTAGCATTTTAAGGAAATAGATGATAATATATCATACATGCTCTCATGGGTGATATAGCTTTAGTCGCCTAGCATTCCACGGTCGTGGCTCGGGTGTTCCGTCCGGTTTTAGTATCTTGTATGCTCATTCACCGACCTTCTCGACAATAGTATAGGGCCCTCCCCATCGTGCTGCTAGTTTTACGCCTTTTTTTATCATGCTCATAACTGGGTAGTTCCTTCAGCACTAATTGTCCAGGCTGGAACTCTCTTAGTCGGACCCACTTGTTATACTCTCGTTGTACGTTTCGTTGGTAATTTTTCATCTTTTGTAGGGACATTTCTCTTGTTTCTTCTAGGTCATCGAGCTTGGCCAGGATAAGATCTGCCGAGATATTTCGTCTCCACGCGTCGGTCCTTGTTGTAGGTATCATTTCCTCCGTTGGAAGGATATCTTCGGTCCCGTATGTTAACATGAAAGGCGATAATATGGTTGCCTCTCTACGAGTTGTCCTGTAGGCCCACAAAACGTTGTAAAGCTCTTTAAACCATTCCCCGTATTCTCCATCAAGCTTCTTGTTTAGGTTGTCGGCGATGGTTTTGTTTGTGACCTCAGCTTGTCCATTACTCTGAGGGTAAAGGGGTGTGGACTTACTCTTTCGATTGTTGTAGGTATTGAATAGCAAGTCGATATTCTTGCCACGTAGCCATTTTCCATTGTCAGAGACGATTGTCATTTGGTACTCCAAAACGGCAGGATGATGTGCTCCCAAATGAATCGAAAAACATCTCTATCCCGAATGTACTTTAATGGAGAGGCATGTACCCATTTAGTAAAGTAGTCGGTAGCCACAATTAAGAATTTTATCTTCCCCGATCCGACATGCAATGGTCCCACGATGTCGATTCCCCTTTTGGCGAAGGCCAAGGGATGATTCTGAGTTTAACGTCACTGCTGGTGCGTGTATCTTTTTTCCGAACTTCTGGCATTCGTCGCAGATGAGTGCCATATGCTTTGCATCCTCATTCATGTAAGGCCAGAAATACCCCATAGTATTGGCTCGTGGTGCTAGGATACGACCCGAGCTGTGGTTTCCCGCGGACCCATAATGCAATTCGTTCAGAATTGTGTGCCCCTCTTCTTTGCTTAGGCATCTTAATAACGGTGCTAGGTATGATTTATTGTACAGAATGCCATCTCAGAACTCATATGCAGCTGCTTTGCTTTTGATTTTGTTGATCTCGGGTCGTCCCTTGGGCAGTTCTCTTGTCTCTAGATACTTGTGCATACATTTTCACCAATCATCGGCTTTATACTGATCGGCCGTAGTTGCTGCCACATACGCGCTAATGCCCACTGTCTCAGGTACCGATAAAATTAAGATTCTCATAATTCTGATGCCTTCAACACTTGTATCCGTTAGCATGGAGGCGATGTATGCTAGAGCGTCCGAGTGGCGATTATCTTTCCTACAGATATGCCGAAACTTGATGTTTGGTATCTGGGCGATGTAAAATTGGCGAGTTCCCAATATTTTTGTAACAAGGGTCATGTATAGCGTCGCCCATTGATCTCATCGATGACTAGCTGGGAGTCACTTGTTAGTCTTACGTATTGAATCCCCATCTCCACTATCAGGCGCAGAGCATGTATCAAAGCTTCGTATTCCGTGACGTTACTGGTAGCCTTAAATTCAAGTCTAAACGAGTGGACCATCTTTATTCCCTTTGGCGTTGTGAAGACCAATCCAAGGCCTGACCCGTCTTTATTGGATGATCTATCCACAAAAACTTCCCATCGTGTCGGGCTACGGGTCTCGAGTAAGTCGGACGAATCCTCTTGGTCTTCCTCCATTCCAGGGATGTCTTCTACCTCATATTTGTCGCTCAAGGGAAAGTCTCGCCGTAAAGTAGGCCTTGCACGTGCTTTTTACTGATGTTCTCATCTCGTAGAAAATATCGAATTGCTTGATCTGTGCACTCCAGTTAGAGATCCGCCCCTACCTTGATGCATTGTCGAGTACTGATTCTATGGAGGATTTCGTGAGTACCCGAATTCTGTGAGTTTGGAAATACGTCCGGAGTTTTTGTGTTGCAAATACTAAAGCTAATATCAGTTACTCGATTCTGGTGTAGTTCTTCTCTGCTGGGTTCATGGTTTTGCTTGTGAAATACATCGTCTTTTCTTCTCCTCCTACGTTCTTGACTAAGACGACACTAATGGCATAACTGGTCGCCCCGATATATAGGGTCAGCACTTCCTCGGGCTCGGGTCTTTTTATGCCGCGGGCTTGCGAGATCTTAATTTTTACGAAAAGCTTTTTCGTATTCTTCGGTCCATTTGAACTTCTCTCCTTTCCTTAACGTCCCGAAAAAGTCCTTGCATTTGTCAGATGACCGAGAGATGAATCGCCCCAAGGCTGCCAAGTTCCCGTTTAGCCATTGTACGTCTTTAATCATCACGGGTGATGGCATTTCTACGACTGCTCTGATCTTATCTGGGTCGGCTTCGATACCTTTGTCGTAATTATGTAACCTAGGAACTTGCTCGAGGTAACCCAGAAAGTGCACTTAGCGGGGTTCACCCTCATCTTGTATCTTCTCATGGTTTGAAATATGTCTCGGAGGTCATTGATGTGGTTGGTGGCCACCTTGCTCTTGACCAGCATGTCGTCCACATATACCTCAATGGTGTTGTGTATTTTGTCTTCAAACATGTTTTATACTAACCTTTGATAGGTGGTGCCTGCGTTTCTTAGCCCAAACGGCATTTTGGTATAACAATATAACCCTCTGGGTGTGAAGAAAGATGTGCTCTTGGTCCTCATGGGCCAGGGGGATCTGGTTGTACCCCGAGTACCCGTCCACGAGTGTTATTGCCTTGTATCCAACTATGGATTCTACTAGCCGATCGATCTTTTGGGGAAGCTATCTTTCGGGCAAGCTTTGTTCAAGTCACTAAAGTCGATGCAGACCCGAACCCCTCCATTCCTTTTAGGGACTATCACCATGTTAGATATCCATTGTGGATATTGAGCCTTTCGAATAATTCCTGCTACTTGTAGCTTCTTTAGCTCCACCGCTACTTGTAGCTCGGGTGCAATTCTCCTCATCTTTTGTCGGATCGGCTTGAACTTGGGATCTATTCTCAAGTGATATGAGCAGACTTTCAAGGTCAATTCCCTCCATATCGTGCATTTGCCAGGCGAATACATCCATGTGTTCTTTTAAGAGAGTTATCAACTGTTGTGTTTGTTCATCCGTCAATAGAGTCCTTATTCTCACCATTTTAGGCTCTTACTCAGTGCCTAAATTAATTTTTCGGGTAGATTCTAAGGCCAAGAAATTGGACTTCGGTTCATCAACTATCGTTGTCTCATTTGATTACTATAAGATCTCGTTCTCGTCTGCTTCATAGGTTGTGATGGCTTGTGATATCACCTTTTCTAGTTCTTCTCCTTAGCTTTGTTCTTTTCTTGGCGCTTCCTCGATCGTCTTTCTTCATTCTGTTGGATATCTATCTGTATGTATTGTCTCGCTGCTTGGGGGACGCCCAACACCTCCACTCCTTGGTAGGATGGAAACCACAGTCTTTGGTAGTACGCCGATGTTACTCCTTTGATTCTTGCGATCCAGGGTCTACCAAGGATTGCTTCGTAAGGCGACACGACGTCGACCACACAGAAGGTGGTGAGTGTGTCTAAATACCCCTCTCCGTCCGAGACTCCGAGGGTGACTTCTCCATTTGGTACCGTCACTGTACCGTTGAAGCCGTAGATTCGATATGTCGATGCGATTAAAATGT
Source organism: Papaver armeniacum (assembly GCA_023531295.1). NCBI lineage: Eukaryota > Viridiplantae > Streptophyta > Magnoliopsida > Ranunculales > Papaveraceae > Papaver > Papaver armeniacum. The sequence continues at coordinate 61,958 of JAJJWW010003444.1, forward strand.
CATCAGATAACTCCATTCTTTTGAAGGTATCGTAAAAAGGGACCTCGACTGAACTCCCGTTGTCCATTACTATCCTCGGACACCCCATTCTTCGATAAGTAAGGTTACCACTAGGGGATCTCCATGGGCTTGACCATTTGACGTGACGTCTTTTGCTGACAAAGTGATCGGCTGCATCATCCAAGGTTCCATGGGCAGAGTTTTAGCCAAACTGAATATTTCCTTTCCTGCTCGATCTTTTTCATGAATCCTTGAAGTGATACATGTACCCAAGTCAAACCCCTCAGTTGACGAGTGAGAGATAGTGTTACAGGCGAACCGGGTACCACGATTGATTCTTATTTGATCTTGTTGGAGCGTCGGGCTGAATCGGTGTCGGCGATGTCTTGACAAAATGTCGCAAGTATCCATCTCGGATCGGATCTTTGGACGATATCTTTTACCTCCCGACAACCATTGGTAGAATGGCCACGAGCATCGGTGGTAATGAAAAACTCGGGATGGTTCCTTGTTTCATCATCTTTGGATTCCCCCTCGTCTTTCGGGTATCTTATGTCGTTCCTCTTTTCTACTTCCTTGAATATTTCTTCCAATGGAGCATTTAGTGGAGTGTAAGTTCTGGGTTCGTGGCGAGGCTTTTTTCCTTTCTCGACCCAACTTTTCTTGTTCGAACCTTGATGTGGTGTGCATGGCCTTTTCTCTGGTCGCTTTGGATCTTCTCGTGGGATCGCCTCTACTGTAGTGCTTGCTTTTTGTATTCCCCTATCATGTGCTCCTTCCTATATTTCTTCTAGGGCGATGTAGTGTTCTTGCATCTTCCTGATTTCCCTTAACGTTTGGGGTTTTCTGTACATTGCTATCGAAATAGGGTCCGACTTTCAATGAATTTTTGAACCAGAAGATCTCATTGATCGACAAGTACCTTCCCGATGTCGATACATAGCTTTCTCTATCTGTCTCGTTAGAGACCGCAATGGTTCCTAAATCTTCGTGTTAGTGAAAAGAGCTTATTGATTCTGGGCCGATCAATGTTTTGTTGTGCATGTAAGTTTCCGTGAAGGTTTCCACTAAGATAAAGATAATTGCCAACGATCTCATCGGGCAAGATGTAAAACCAGTTCTTTGCCTCACCTTTGAGGCTCGCTAGAAAGAATTTGCACATGACCACATCGTAATTCTTCCATTGTAACAAAGACATGTTGTACATTTTGACATGTTCTCCGCGTCACAATAGTCAAACCCTGGATGGGAAGGTCGGCAACGTACACTTTGGCGGGAATGAAGTCTGATCCAGTTCCTTAGTAAATGGTGTCTTCTGTGCTTCGCTGATCACTTATGCCAACTGATCGAATTTAGAATAGTGGTAAGTAGAGTTGTCGTTCACTCGGACTTGATGAAATTGATCTTAGGATTTAATAAAGAAAAATAATAAAATTATAGAATATATACAATTTATGTCACAAGATGAAGAGAGTTACTGGGACTCGGGATTCCACTAATTCTCACATTCATGCGGTTCATCTATTAATTCCGGACTATTAAATCTCATAAAATAACAAACATCGACTTTAATTCTTTGCCAAGGTAGATTTTATAAAGAATTATATGTAATTCACAAGCATGGCGCATCTAAAGTACCTAAGACTAAGCATGCGACATCTAACGAATTCACAAATAATCAAGAAAAATCATAAATCAATTATAAAAGTGCAAATAGTCATAAAGGAATTAAATAGAATTACCACATGGGTGCAAAACAACTTCCTCAGTCGTCGTCAGTTGATGAGTTCTAGCTTCGCATGGTGAAAACACTCTCAAAGGATTTTTTTTTATTGCTCAAAAAGGTGTTTACAATGATGAAATAGAGAGAAAATGATGAAAATCGAGTATTTGCAACGATTACAAGGTGTTGCAAAACGTGATTTATAATATACGATAAAAGAAAAGTGTTGTAATCATCTGTTGATATGTCGCCGCAAAGACTGCATTGTAAAATTAGAGAATAAACCACGGTTTTTAACGACGGGCTTTATAAACTTTAATGTTCTTCGTTCTTTCTTTACTTATTGAGCAAAGAATATTGTAACTTGATTTTTCTTCACTCTGCAACTCTATCTTTTGGACCAAACTCTCCCTTCACCTCCTAGAACATCCCAGTACCCTTTTTATACTCTTCAGGATACGAAAATCATGCGCAATAACTCACACTAATCCTCTTTCCTTTTACGGGAATAATTTCCTGTTTTGCATATTCCTTCGATTCTCACGCTATTTTTCTTCGTCCAGCACACTCCGACATGTGAGAAATAATTCCTTTCTCGGAAAGTTTCTTAATCCAGCACACACCAATCTTCGTAGGTTATACAGCATCCACGGGAAAGAGTATGAAAATCTCACGATATTTCCATGCAACCTCCATGCAACCCTGATTCTTCTCACGCGTCTTCTCTGACCTGTCAAATCTTCCTGTTTAATACTGACAGGATATTCCCAAACTAATTAAGCGAGAAAATCTCGTCAAATTTCTTCACAGAATAATACGCATGCTCTGAGTATTTTTCCAAAAGGATATCTTCAAACCGCGAAGAAGGTCGGCCCCTTATCCCAAAATTGGGTGCGAATAGCAATTGGCTCCCCGGGGGTGCCCTTATCCAAAATGAGGGTGCCTTTATCACTTTTCTCCGGGGGTCCAAATAGCACTTTTTGAGCAACTTTTCCCATACAAGTGTATTTCTCCAAAAAGACCTACACAAACATAAAAACACCATAATAAGTACAAAAATCGAGACTAACAATAGAGACACTGAGGACAAATTAGACACAAAAATGTGTCTATCAAATACCCCCAAACTTATTATTTGCTAGTCCTCGAGCAAATCTAATAAAAAATAAAACCGAGTTAATCTCGGAGGGTTTACTGTGAGGTGTACCCACAAAACCATGACTTCTAATTGGTCACAAGTATCCAAAGAGCTATGAGGACATACAAATTCTCAACCTATCTCCAAGTTACTAGAATGCCAAAGAAAGGTGCCAGCTCTAAAGCTGACTGAAGAAAAGGGGAGACACATCCGCAACACTGCTAGATAAAGAGATATCCGCTACACAGCTAGATAAACATTGTAAGATGCGTCCATTGATTTAAACTGGATCAGATTAGGAGAGAGAAAAAGATGAGAGGGACATCTCGCTACACATTTGGACTAATTACGTGTGATGAGTTAAACCGATTGCTAGAAAGATCTTGTGCCATATTGAAAGCGGACTAACAAAGCAACCAAATGTATCTTTCTTTGACTCTCTCATAGTGCTCAATAGAAACAACGTCTTCTTCGGCTTCAACTGTTGATGATAAACTCTTGAACCTCATAGAACCTTGACAATTAACTCTTCTCTTCGATTCCTCACTTGCAACTTCCTTATAGATTTCTATTTCCCTATGGCCTTATTGAACAAAATTTAAAATTTAAACTTTATTTTTTCATTTTTTTTTTTGAAGTAATAACAAGACAAAAATTTACATGGCCATCACAGAAGGAATTTAACACTTAGATTTTCGCAACTTGTAATGTCTTAGTATCATGAACTTCAACAACTTATATCGTTTGATTTTTCTTGCTCTTATAACTTCTTGTAACCCTTGATTTTGAATTTTGGTTTTCTATTGTTGCTTCTAAACTTTAAACGTCTTCCACTTTCTTCATAGATTTTGATGTCGCTTCGTTTGTTGATGATGATAAGTTTCTACTGAGAGAGTTGTAATCCAAAGAACTAAGACTACATTGTGAGGTTGCTTTATCTTTCCGGGCATTTCTGACCTACTTGCCTTTCCATCATGGATGGTTAGGTCCATCACGGTTACCCTCTAAAAGGAACAAGTTCTCTCCCTAATTTCAAGGATCTCAATGTCTTTTTCTCTAATGTCTCAATAGGTTGTTATCCCTAGCATTCCAATTTCTATCTTTTCGGTGAGAAACAGTATGTAAACTTAGCTAACCGGATACCATGTGACGCTAGAAGTTTCAAAAATGCAACTAAAAAGTTTCTCCCATTTACCCCCAAACTTAAATCTAACATTGTCCTCAATGTTCTAAAGATAAAATTAAAGCATGAACAAGGAGAAACTATTACCACTTCAAGAAAAGAGTAAGGAAAGATATTACCGTGTTGCAAGAATATTGGGTTACCTCCCAAGAAGTGCTAAGTTTAAAGTCTTCAGCTAGACATCGGATGGAATTAGTCACCTCATAGAATCATAAAGCAGCAGCCGGAATAACTGCGGGTCATCTGGATCAAAAAGTGCTAACCACAAGAAGAGGAAACTGCAACAGACCAGGAAGATATCCAACACACCCTTATATATTGTTTTGTTTAAGACAACTACATCTAGTTGTGGTTCGGGTTCAGGCTCTATAAAAGGGTCTAAATAAAATGTTTTCATGGGCTGGACTACCTCAAAAGAAGGATTCTTAAGATCAGGTTGTAGAGTTTGAAAATACTCAGTTAAGAACTTAGAAGCACATAACAATAACCTGAATAATTGAGGATCCTCTAAGTCAATCAGTTTTGACTTACACAGCTGACCACAATAAGATTGGTGGTCTTCCTTAAGCAAATGTGTCGACCCTAATATCCTAAAATAATTAGGTTTAGTCTCAAAACTTAATAATTGACACATTTGAAACTTATACGTTCCCACAATTGTAAGGAAGGTTTTTGGTGGGAAAACAAAGTCAATCGTGGTATCATAGCCTGGGTTAACCACATCAACCAGAGGATGGGTTTCTAACCACTGAACTTCTTTATGGACACAACTAGGTTCAGAAAAAAGTGTATGAAGATAATCTTTTAAAATGGTTGAGGCACATATGTCAAGTCCCAAGTTAGGGACCTTTCTAAGAGTTAAGGCACATGGAGAATGATAATCAGCCCCAAACTTAGAGTTTTCAGTGTCTCTAGAAAGACTAGTCACAACTTCCCTAATTTCAAGGTCATCTGATTCCTGAAAATGGTCAATTGGTTCTTCTAACTCAGGTACATCCTCACTCATCTCTACGAGTTCATTTTCTTTTTCTAAGTCTATTGTTTCTAAATCGCTAGACTCAAAATATACTCGTTCCTCTAAACCATCATTGGCTTCGTAATCAAAAGGAAATATTACATCGTCTAAAACGGGGGTATCTCTAGTCAAATCCTCATCCTTTTGAATAGGTGAATAATTATTAAAATTATTTGGATTTGAACTAGAAATAATATTATCGTTATAAAGCTCAATTGGGGTAACAATTTCCTGATCACTATGCCTATTTATTTCAAATTCTTCATTAACACTATCCTCATCATAATCATTATAATAACATGAAAATGGTTGAACCTCATCTAAATTAGTGTCGCCAATTCTAACCTCGTCATCCTGATTATAAAAATTGTCCTCATTTTCACGGGTGATATTGGAAAGAATGTATTGGCAATCAAGAGTAATTCGAGCAATTCTTTCTTCTGTCTCTAACTCTAACCTACGTGTTGTCTCAGCAAACTCACGTGTTGACTCAATTAACTTACACGTTGACTCAAGTATCCTACGTGCTTCATCTAGAGAAGAGGAATTATAGGAATTTTGCTCGTATGACCGGTATTCATGTGAATAGTAATTAGGATCACCATGGTATGAGCCATAATCTTCAAAAGGTTGGCGTTCCCAACCACTATTCACACTCTGGTCATAAAAAGAGTGATGTCCATATTGTTCGAGTTGGATATTCATATTCATTGTGATGGCTACTATAATACCAGGTTTGACATCCTAAGCCGCAAGGGAATTCTACACAAGCACAAACAAGGCTGACTCGACCACAACAAACCTACCGATTTCTAGCAAACAAAAAGCATGATGGCTCCACTTAGATTGTTTTCTAGACCAGCCTTCTAATCCTTCAAAAAGGGAATTCGTTACAATCCGAGCAAACCCCTCGGAATCAATCCGAGTTTAAGTAAGTTGAATAGAGGCGAGGGAAGCTGCGTGGAGCTTTGATACCCAAGGCCTCACCGCATTACAAGGCAGCGCAGTCACGCATTCAACTCACAAAAACCATCATGAATTTCGAAGTATGCTTAAAGAGTAACCAATATTTTTCGAATGATTTTCCTATTAAGCTCGTTACCCTATCGGTCTCGTTCTAGTCAAAATTTTAGGCTTAGGTTCGTGTTTGGTTTCGTTTTCCTAAGGCGGGCAAGAAGAGAACGGTGATGAAATCCGAACCCTTATCTTGTATGGCCAGTCCTTGCCCTTTACTAGGAATTTAAAGCGGTAGTTTTCAATACCTCAACATATATGCATACAAAATCATCCGGTAAACCCGCCCGATTGGGGATTCGCGGGTGTTTAGAATTCTTACCTCCCGTTCTAGACGGGGGATAAACCGTTGAGGTCGACTCGGGCCACGACTCCTATGACATGTACGAACCCGAGGGGCCGAGGTGATATCGTAATCACCGTCCTTCCCTGTGCAGTTTATATTTAAATTACCCTTCCTTAGGGTTTAAAATTAAAAATGTCCGATAGTCCAAAAATTAAAAAGTCCAAAAATAAAAATTACAAAAATAATTACCTAATTACAGTTTCAAAAAAAAAAAAATCTAATAAAAATAAATTAACTATATACAAAAATATTCTTCTTTACTCCTTTGGATTTCTTTTTTTTCTTTCCTTCTTTGGTTTCGCTTTACTTTTCAACACTTCTTCTCTTTTTCTTTAGCGCAGCTCCAAGTCTGAAAGCAAACAGAAATACCAAAACGCATAAAAAATAACAAAAATAATAAAAATAAAAATAAAACCTAAAAACAAATCTATACACAAGTCCGCGTCGGCGGCGCCAAAAATTGATCGAATTTAGAATAGTGGTAAGTAGAGTTGTCGTTCACTCGGACTTGATGAAATTGATCTTAGGATTTAATAAAGAAAAATAATAAAATTATAGAATATATACAATTTATGTCACAAGATGAAGAGAGATTCTTGGGACTCGGGATTCCACTAATTCTCATATTCATGCGGTTCATCTATTAATTCCGGACTATTAAAGATCATAAAATAACAAACATCGACTTTAATTCTTTGCCAAGGTAGATTTTATAAAGAAATATATGTAATTCACAAGCATGGCGCATCTAAAGTACCTAAGACTAAGCATGCGACATCTAACGAATTCACAAATAATCAAGAAAAATCATAAATCAATTATAATAGTGCAAATAGTCATAAAGGAATTAAATAGAATTACCACATGGGTGCAAAACAGCTTCCTCCGTCGTCCCAGTGATGGGTTCTAGCTCTGCATGGTGAAAACACTCTCAAAGGATTTTTTTATTGCTCAAAAAGGTGTTTACAATGATGAAATAGAGAGAAAATGATGAAAATCGAGTATTTGCAACAGTTACAAGGTGTTGCAAAACGCTGTTACAATATACGACAAAAGAAAAGTGTTGTAATCATGTTGATATGTCGCTGCAAAGATCGTTGCAAAACCGAGAATAAACCACGGTTTTTAACGCGGGGGCTTTGGCGAATTTTAATGTTCTTCGTTCTTTCTTCCCAACAGCAGCAGCAGAAAGAATATTGCAACTTGATTTTTCTTCACTCTGCAACTCTATCTTTTGGCCCAAACTCTCCCTTCACCTCCTACAACATCCCAGTACCCTTTTTATACTCTCCAGGATAAGAAAATCATGCGCAATAACTCACACTAATCCTCTTTCCTTTTACGGGAATAATTTCCTGTTTTGCATATTCCTTCGATTCTCACGCTATTTTTCTTCGTCCAGCACACTCCGACATGTGAGAAATAATTCCTTTCTCGGAAAGTTTCTTAATCCAGCACACACCAATCTCCGTAGGTTATACAGCAGCCACGGGAAAGAGTATTAAAATCTCACAATATTTCCATGCAACCTCCATGCAACCCTGATTCTTCTCACACGTCTTCTCTGACCTGTCAAATCTTCCTGTTTAATACTGACAGGATATTCCCAAACTAATTCAGCGAGAAAATCTCGTCAAATTTCTTCACAGAATAATACGCATGCACTGAGTATTTTTCCCGGCAAAAGTATATCTTCAAACCGTGAAGAAGGTCAGCCCTTATCCCAACAGCTGGGGTGCGAATAGCAGCTGGCTCCCTGGGGGTGCCCTTATCCAAAATGAGGGTGCCTTTATCACTTTTCTCCGGGGGTCCAAATAGCACTTTTTGAGCAACTTTTCCCATACAAGTGTATTTCTCCAAAAAGACCTACACAAACATAAAAACACCATAATAAGTACAAAAATCGAGACTAACAATAGAGACAATGAGGACAATTCAGACACAAAAATGTGTTTATCACCAACTTGTCGTCCTCTCCATTTCCTGTCAGCTTCTTGACCATCTGCTCAAGTTGCTCGAGTTTTTGCTTGGTTGTCGCATTCGTTCCCTCATTTGTCGCCTCTTCCTGGGTCGAAGAGTCCTCGGGTGAGCCATACCCTCGCCTTAAGCGATTAGGGTCGGGCACACGCTCCGGTTAAGGGGTGGGGTCGTAGTGTTTCTTGACGGGGTGCGATTGCTAGAAGCGCCTCGGCTTGACGATCCTCTTGACCCGGCTCTCTGGTTGCGGAGCCGGTAGTTTTCATGCTCCAAGGCTAGATTCCTTCTCTGACTCTCTCATAAGATCTTCCCCGCTTTCTTTGGCTCGCCAAGATAGCAAGTAACATTGGGTCAGTGCTCTCATGGCTAGAGTGGTCATTCACTTGGTTTCCCGCCGCATTGGGGGCGCCGTTGGTGGTCTGCCGGGGATAACGGGGGGAACGGTTGGAACTACGGGAGGATCACCATTCACGGTGGGATGTCTCGGTTGAGGTTTCCCATTCCCAAGCGCACTTGTCTAAGCCTTTCTCCTTCATGTTCTAGTGCACGTTGATACTCCACTTGTTTCCTTTCTCGCCTCCGTTCCTCCTACATCATTTGTACTTCCTCGTCTTCCTCAGTATCTGATGCAGTTCTTCCATCTTCCATGTCCCTCTGCCTCATCTGGATCGGGTTAATCCTCAGTATTCTTGGTGGGAGATCGTCGTCTCGGCCTAGATCGACTTCTTCGTCGACAGTTTCCATGCCTCAGCCTGGTGCCTGAGATTCGCCTTGATGGTTTTGTCGGCTACTCTCTTGTCGGGAATCCGTTAGTCCTTCTTTGCACTAGATCCCGCTATGGCCCGATTCCTGAGAATCCTACCCGTCCTGGAAGTGCTTGCCATCGCCTCTAGTGTTGCTTTTGTGCCTCGGCTCGCCCGTCCCTGCCTATGTCAGCAAAGTACACAACACTTACTTCGAACTGTTTTCGAAAAGGTTAAGGATGAAGTACAGCAGTTCTGCTATTCAGAGTGGAAAAAGGTTTTCATAGTACAATTTCATTTATGCTAGCATGTTGATCTCAGCAATCGAGTGGTTTTGACCGTAAAGGACAATCTTTGAAAATCTGTTTCAACACATCGCTTTTGGTACTTTCTCTATGCATTAATCATTATTTGTCCTAACATTCCTAGTGCCAGAAATCATTAATCATCCATACATTAGATCGGAAAATTTCTTTCTTGGCTATGGTTGATAATAACGACAACCTCCACCAGTTGTTTCGCCGACGGTTCACCTATACAGATTACCGAAATTCCCCGAGGACAGTCGTGCCATAGGATTCTTTTGGTTTTCTACTGACGCTGTGAGGCTCTTACTATAGGATCAAGATGAGACTTATTAACGAAGCACTCACTATACTCCTTATATCCGTTGCTTTTGGAAATCTAAACTCGATGACTTTGAGTTAGTCTTGCTTTCACCACTATTGTGCTTTACTTAACTTCCACTGATTATCAAAGATGGTCCGTTCGGGAGTTTTGAGGTGTTATAACGGTTAACTTCCACCGTCCAGATCGAAAATGAGACGATCTTTAATCAAGGCACTTAACTCAACAGAAAATACTTAACTCGGCAAAAGACGATTAATCAAACTTTTTCGACAGAAAACACTCACTCATAAGGTAAGAAACCTTATGGTACTTACTCGACAAAATCAAGACGATGAAGATAACTAATCAAGTTTTTCTTTTCAAACTAAAATTTTGTGAGCTTTTCAACGATTAGGCAAGTGAAACAAATATAAAGAAATCGAGCTTTTAATCAGAAAGGTAAACTTTAAACGATAAATCTAGCAACCTATGAGTTCAAACCATTAGAGCCTTTCACTTAGCATCAACTATCATCAATAGATGTTTATAGGAGTTGTTGAATCTCTCTTTTAATGGCGTTTTGGCAAGGTATCTAAAGATGTTACACGTTCCCCTTAGTCGGCGCCAGAATGTAAATGTAGAAAACCCTACTACTACATCCGATGATCCGTCCTACACACAATAAGAAGTAACAAGCAAGACAAATAGAAGAACACAAGATGTACGTGGTTCGGTATGATTACCTACGTCTACGGGGGTAAAGGGATGATCTTATTGCTTGATTCAATATTACAAGATGAGTGCTTTTCTCTCAATACTCTAGGTGTGCTCTCTTTCCTCACTTCTTACTTGAGTTTTACCTCTCTACATAGTCTCTATTTATAGTCACAGGTGATGATACAACCAGTACTACGATGTTAGGCCTGATGTAGCTTCCTTGATGTTCTTCTCGGATGATCAGTTGATGCTTCAGCCGATAATCATTGTAGTTGCAGGATATCCTACACCACACCCCTCATTAGATTACACACTAATATATCATATTAAGATGAATAAACATAATTCTTCTTCATTAATTTCATGAATTGTTTACACTAAGGAATGAGAAGGAACTATAGAATTACAATTACTCTCTCGTTTTCTCTCTCCTCATGACTTGCTTAACAATTCAAAAAGAACCCCCTTACAACGGACTTACTCGACCCTTTATATAGGATATTACATAGTGGATGACAGCTAAGCTGTCCTTTATTTTCGGGAATAACTCGCGAAGTGTCGCAAATGTACAAAAGTTTATCCTCGCGACACTTTTAACTTTCGCCAGATTCTCACACTTTTCTCATGTCCTGGCTATCGTCATTCGTTACGTCATTTATTTTACTTCCTTGCGAATCTCTCGCGACGTCATTGTTTATTCATCTCGCGAAGTATTGTTGTCGCGATATTCTGATCCTACATCTTGCCTCTTTTTTCTTGAATATTGCTTGAAGAGCGATTTTTAAGAAAAAATTTATTGTTGTGGTAGTCTTTAATCTTTGTTGATGAAGGAAAAAGCAAAAGAATACTGTTGACTTGAAAAGTACGTACTTGCCTCTATTCTTTTGCGAGATTCCGAAGCTTTGCGAAAATAAGGAGTATCATCTCTTGAAGTATGTATTAGTCTTCTCCGCGAAGGAGAAAATGTCATGAAAACCAGTACTTCGGAACGTCATAATCGTTTATTTTTCTTCAATTTTCTACCGACAAGATTCCTTGAATTTAGGTGTGACCGTCTACACGTGTCTAAAATTTCCTTTTTTTTTTACCGGTACATTTAATGTTATCCGGTTTCTCTTTTCTTGTCTATTTAAAGGGGAATTCCCTTTGAAAACTCTTTCTTTCTTTTACTTCATCTTCTTTGTTGTCTGCAACTTTTCTCTGCCGTTTTCCTTCATCGTCTTCCTCTTGCAACTCTTTTGTTACTGTTTCTATGGCATCCAGGTCTGTTGATTTTACTAATCTTGATTATCTCATGATTGATTTCTTTTATCGTACTCTTTTATTTGGATATTACTCTTCTTTTAACGTTTCTTATTACTATTTTTTCTTCAGAAAGAACAAGTCCAGCACCAAATTCACCATTAAGAACCCTAACATTTCTTCGTCTTCTTCGGGTTCGCAACCAAAATCCTTCGCAACCGGAATTGTTTTATCCTTTGCTTCGTAGGATGACAAAAATGATGGTAGATCTCCCAAGAGGTCTCGCCATTCTAAACCTGTTGCACCTCCTATTTCTTTTCCTGGATTCAAGCTCATTACTTCTCCTGTTGTGCCCTCTCAAAGCAATTCATCTCTTCTAGCGATTGATTCGCAAGATAAGCCAATTCCTTCTTCTCAGAATAATCCATCTTCCCCTGCGATATCCTCGCAGGATAAAACAATTCCTGAGTTTTCCAGTCAATGAAATTCTTCAAGATGTACCCCTCTCAACTTTTACTCTCAATACACCTCTCTCGCCCCCACCTGTTAATCAGGTTTCTTCAACCGGCATTCTTATGACCAAAAATGATTCAACTTTTCCCTCCTCCTCCTCTGAATCTATCCCTCTTACCAAAGAAAATTTAGAAGGGATAGATGTAGCTTTCAAAGTTTTGTTTGGCGTTATGAATGATGTCAAGAAAACCTCCAATGATCCTATCAAGTCTAGCGTTTTTGAATCCTTGAGTAAATATTTTGGTTCTGACGAAGCGTCGCGAACATCTTTGGAACAAGAAGTCAAGACCTTAAAGAATAGCCTTCTCAACATTTCGCTGGATCGCGATAATCTTCGCAAGAAGAATGAAGAATTAAAAGGTACATTTTTGCCTCTACACATTTTTTTTTATTTTTTTTTTTGTAAAAGCTCAAGTCCTTGTTCATCCTTCAAGCTTTAAACCAGAAACGAAAAATGGAGATATATCAGTTGGAATCTACTGTTGAAGAAGTTAGAGTTGATAAAGATGCTTGGATGGAGCAGTATAACCAATTAGATAATCATCATACGTATGTTGTTGACCAAATAGATAATCTTTCTAAAGAGAACGCTGATTTAACCTAGAAACATGACCTGCTAAGTAGTGACTTATCTCGCCTCTCGTACTCTTTGACTAAAGCTAATTTAAAGTTGGAAACCTTATCAGATGAGAATGGAACTCTTTCACAAGAGAAGCGAACTCTATTAAACAAGGTGGCAAGTTACTCGCAACAATATGATACTTGTCAAAAATTATGTAAAGAACAAGAACAATCTCTTCGCTCGCTGAGAAATAATCTTGAAGAAGTTACTGACGAGAAGGATAAACTCATACAAGGTAGAATAACCTTAAGTGTAAAAACAAACCAACTCAAGGATCAATGTTCCCAATTGGAAAAATCCAATTCTTCCCTTACAAAAGAAAATGACATACTTATTTCCATCCAAAAAAAATTTGCAAGCTCGCCTGAAAGGATTAGTTGGAGATAATTTTGACATCGCCATGGATCAATTTGGATAATAGTTGTTTGGCGTTAACCAAAGATCTTATCTCGCAAAAGGAAGGTAGTCATAAAGTTGACTGCCTCATTTATTCTTCTTTTATCGGGGCTTCGTAGTTTTTGTTTGTTATAACATCTATTTGTTTTTATTCTTTGTTTCGCAGAGTCTGAGAAAAATCTTCACTCCTCCCTTTCTACTTTGAAATCCGACCACTCGAAAATTCGCAAGGAGAATAAAATGCTTGTTACTTCCCTTATGCATTCTCGCGACAGATCAGAAATAAGATTCAATTATATGTGCGATTTCAAAGATATAGAGAGTAAAAATCAGCAGAAAGCGCTCCTTCGCCAACTTCATCTTAAAGCTGAAGTTCTTGTGAATGATGTTTTACTTTCCAAATATCTTGATCCTGTATCAGTCACACCTCTGGAAGTAAGTGATGATGAAGTTCCTAATTCCCCTGATAGTGATTACGACTATCAAAGCTGCGAGGAAGTCACTAATGATGAAATTTTCCATAAGAATCCGAATGAAGAAATTTCTAATGAGAACCTTCCAATTGACAAGGGTGGAGTTGATAAGATTGTTGAAGAACATTTATCATCTCCTGTTGCTGAGAAAAATAATGTAGAGATTTGAATCATTTCTGTAATCTTTCATCTTTCAATTTCTTTCTCTGGACAACATTTTGTATAAGATACTTTTTAACTTCTGTTGAAGCATTCCTTGTGATTGGAAAGACAAAATCCCGTGATGATTAATTTCATTATTTTCTTTCTGTCGAAGTATTCCTCTTTTTATCTTATCTCGCAATTATAATCTCGCAAGCATGTTCGCCTATCTTTATTTATGTTGAAATGTATTATTGCGACAAGATCGCAAGATTTCTTCATGAATGAAGAGATCTATTGATCTTTCCTTATCGTTTCTTGTGTGGTCTTATTTTTCCTTCCTAATTAAAGGTCTTATTTCGCCACCACTCATTGCGACAAGATCGCAGGACGTCTTTACATTTTCGTGTAATGACCCATTGACCTTGTCTTATCATTTCTCAAGTATTTTTGCCTCTGCAGGATATTTTATTTCCAACAATATGATAGGCCTAAATATTCTCGCGAACATAAAGTCCCATGACATTGCCGTCTTGCGACGTGATCGCAGGACGTCTTTACATTTTCATGTAAAAACCCATTGATCTCGCCTTATCATTGCGTAAGTATTATTGCCTCTTCAGGATCATCGCACAAATATGACAATCCTAAATTTCCTTGTGAAAATAAAACCTCGTGACATTTTCGTCTTTTGACACTTATCAGCTCCCTAATGGAGGGTACCACCCTTATCTTCTCCATGGTTGCCCCTTCAAGGAGGCGTACATCGGCCATACAAGACTAGCTCCTCCCATCCGGTCTTAACAACAACCAGTTGTTTTCGCAGCCTCTTATCCCTTATACCTATATGGTTTATGGTTACGAGATCGCACCCTAAGTGGAGTTTTCTTCGGGCCGAAAAGATATACCAGGACTTGCTAAGAATGGCCGAGACACTTCAAATGCCCCAGGCACTCTTGGCTCAACCGTGTACCCCGGCGCCTTGAGCATACACTGACTCCTTGGAAGAGACCCTCGGGCGCCCAACCAGGGTATAAACTTATATATATAGTTGGAAATCCAAGGTATCTCCCCCGAATAGGCTTTCATGGGCCCCAAATTTCCATGACTCAGGCTTCAAGAGCGGTATAACCTTCCACCTGAGCCATGTCAAGAGATTCCCCCCTTATATGACGCACTTTAGGTCTTACATTTGCCTCTTACGAAATATCATTCGCGAACTAAGGTGTACGCCATAAAGGTTCGTCCCATTCACTCACTCAATCATTTTATCAATTCATTCTATTATTCATTTTTGGCAATGTACTGTTTGCGAGATATTCGCATAATATTTTTCTATTTTACTCAACTTCACAATCATTCTGTCGCAGAAACATTTCATCCAAACTCCTTTCATTTCCTCCCTTTCTATGGATAATACTTCTTGAGATATAACCTATTCCATGGTCTATCCAATCTTTGTCCTACATCTTTCCCTTCAGGATCCATCAATCTATATGCCCTGTGCCAACTATTTCCTTAATGATATAAGGTCCATCCCACTTTCTCGCCAACTTGCCACCACTTTCTCGCTGATATATAGGTATCTCTCGCAGCACTAAGTCTCCTGGTTGGAATTCACGTATCTTAACACGTTTGTTATATTCTCTAGCCAATCTTCGCTGATAATTTTCCATATGTTGTAATGCTTTCTCTCTTTTTTCCTCTAATTCATCTAACTTGGTTAGAATGTTACCCACATTAAGATTTTTCTCCCAAGATTCTTTCTTTGTTATTGGAATCATAACTTCTGTTGGGAGCACAGCTTCAACCCCATATGTTAAACAGAAGGGTGACATTCCTGTAGCTTCTCTCCTAGTTGTATTGTAAGCCCATACTGCATTATACACTTGTTCGCACCATCCTCTATTGTATCCTTCTAACTTCTTCTTCAATATGTCTGCAATTGTTTTGTTGGTAGCTTCTGCCTGGCCATTTGCCTGCGGGTACAAAGGAGTTGATTTTCCACAACGTATCTGAAATGCATTAAGCAACAACTCTATATTTTGTCCCTCAAATTGTTTCCCATTGTCGGATACCAACTGTGCAGGTATAATATTTTCGAATATGAAAGTAAAGACATCTTTATCGCGAATGTGTTGTACCGCTTTCACCTCTTCCCATTTTGTGAAATAATCTGTAGCGACAATTAAATATCTTTTTTGTCCTGTTCCTGGTAAAACGGTCCCACAATGTCTAAACCCCACTTTCCAAATGGCCAAACACTTGTTGAAGAACTTAACGGAGCTCCCGACGCATGTATTTTCTTTCCATGCCTTTGGCAATCCTCGCAACGCCTTGATATTTGTTTCGCATCCTCATGCATATACGGCCAATAATAACCCTGCATTTTTGCTTTATGTGCTAAAGATCTTCCACCACTATGATTACCAGCATCCCCGCTATGCAACATCTTCAATATGATTTCCCCTTCTTTCCTGGTTAAGCATCTGAATGAAGGTCCGTTAAAAGATCGTCGGTATAGTACTCCATCTCTTAATTCATAATTTGTTGCACGGCTTTTTAATTTGTGTGCTTCTAATCTATTTCTTGGTATTTCCCCTTTCATCAGATATGCATGAAGTTCTGTTCTCCAATCTTCTTCGCAAAGTGTTTGTGTTCCATCTTCTATTAACATCGCTTCGGTTTCTTGCTCTTCCTCTTTATCAATTGACGGAGTTAGTAGAGTTTGTATTTTTATATTTCTCGCAGTTGGATCTGTCATCATACTTGATATAAAGGCAAAAGAATCTGCGAGCCTATTATTTCTTCTTGATATATGTCTCCATTTTACCCTCGGTATTTGCATCGACAGTTCGTCAACAAGTTTCTTGTATTTTTGTAAAGACGATTCATTTGTATCATATTCCTCTTTTATCTGGCGAATTGCCAATTGTGAGTCACTGGTAATTCTTACATTTTCTAGCTTCATTTCTATCGCAAATCGCAATGCATGTATTATAGCTTCATACTCTGTTTCATTGTTGGTTGACCAAACTCCAATCTGAAAGAAAAAGCCATCTTGTTGCCTTCTGGCGAAATCATGACAATTCCCACTCCATTACCTTCTCCGTTTGATGATCCATCCACTAATATCTCCCATCTATTTGGCTCAGTTAACAAGTCTTTTGGATCTCCATGCTCTTCTTCTACATCCATCATTTCCTCCACTGCTTCATCTTCTTCCAAAGGAAATTCTGCTAAAACGTCTGCGACAACTTGGGATTTTGTTGAAGATAAAATTTCATATTTGAGTTTGCAATGGCTTATTTGAGCATTCCATCTCTCCACTCTTCCTGATCTTTTTGAATTTTTCATTACCGACTCAATTGGTATTTTTGTCACCAACTTAACTATATGTGCCTCGAAATATATGCGATGTTTAAATGTTGCATAGACTAATGCTAAGATTAGTTTTTCAATTTTTGAGTAATTCATTTCTTCGGCATTGAAGGTTTTGCTGATGTAATAGATTGGTTTTTCTACCCCGGCGTCCATTCGTAGCAATACTGCACTTAACGCATGCGAGGTTGTCGCAAGGTAAATTAATAATTCCTCTCCTGGTTCAACCTTTTGCAAAACTGATATATCCATTAAATGTTCCTTTATCCCTTGTAAAGCTTTCTCACATTCATCTGTCCATTTGAATTTTGATCCCTTTTTGAGAATGCTGAAAAAATGCTTGCATTTATCAGACGATCGCGAGATGAATCTTCCTAGCGAAGCTAATAATCCATTTAGCTTCTGCACATCCTTTACTGTCGCTGGTGTTGGCATATCACGAATTGCTTGTACTTTCTCTGGATCAACCTGTATTCGTTCTTTTGATACAATGTAACCTAAAATTTTTCCAGATGCAACTCCAAAGGTGCATTTTTCTGGATTTACTTTAATATTGAAAAGTCTCATTTGTTCAAAAATTTCCTTCAAATCTTGTATGTGGTCCTCTGCCTTCTTACTTTTTATTAGCATATCATCTACATATACCTCTAATGTTTTGTGTATCCATCTCGCAAATACCTTTTCTACCATTCTTTGGTATGTTGCTCCGGCATTTCGCAAGCCAAATGGCATTTTTGTGTAACAGTATAATCCTCTTGGAGCGAAGAAAGCAGTATGTTCTTGATCTTCTTCAGCGAGAGGAATCTGATTGTAGCCTTTGTATCCATCAAGAGATGATATCCTTTCATTTCCGCGTCGCCGATTCAACCGATCATGGGAATATCGTGTAATGGAAAACTATCTTTAGGACAAGCTTTGTTTAGATCAAGTAAACTCTATACAAATTCTTATCCCTTTTTTTCTTCTTTGGAACTATAACCATATTTGCTATCCATTGGGATATTTTGCTTGTCCGATAATTCCTGCATTTAGCATTTTCTGCAATTCTTCTTCTATTTGGGGATGATATCTTTATTTGCGATTTTTCTAATTCTTTGCTTGAATGGTCTTATATTTCTGTCAATCTCCAATTTATGGCAAGCCACAGACGGATCTATTCCAGGCATTTCATCCATATCCCATGCGAAAATATCTTTGTAATCTCGCAGCAAATCAATAGTCCTTCTTTCTTCATCGACCTCCATTTTAGTCCCAATTTTTAGCATATTGGGTTCTTTTTCAGTTCCAACATTCACTTCTTTTGTTTTTTCTGCTGCGACATAACTTTCTCTTGATTCTCCCATGGGGGTTGGTCCTTTCATCTCCTTCGCAAGCTCATTCTTTTCTCCCGAGACTTCGCTAGGTATTCCTTTTCCTTCCTTTGCTTTTATCATATAAATTCTAAATTCCTCTTCTTTTTTGGCTGCTTTTATCATCTTTTTGCGATCTTTTTCGCTTCTTCACTCGTTCTTCACAATGCTTTACTTCGTCTTGATGATATATTCTTCCTTTATCGATATCTCCCTCTAATTTCACCAATCCCCTGTTGGCATAGGAAATTTAATACACTGATGAAATGTTGACGCTACAGCCTTAATTGCATGTACCCATGGCCTCCCCAATAATACATTGTATGGCGATTCCATATCCACTACACTTACTGTCACTTGCGTTTCAATTTCTCCAAGCAGAATTCGTAATTTTACTTCTCCTCTAGGTCTTGTTATAGATTTTCCAAAACCATGGATATAATACGCTGGGGAAATCATTTCTTCATCTTTATATCCTAATTTTTTATAAGTATGGTAAAACATTATGCTTACCAAACTCCCTGTATCCACCAAAGTCCTATTTATTGCCCATTCTTATGCTGCTTTTGCCGGTTCTTCTGCATTTTTGCATACATTTATTGTGATCACCAATGGAGATGTATGGTTCAATCCTTCTTTAGGTACCTCTGCTGCTGTGAATGTTATTGTCCGTTCCTCATCTATAAACTTCTTTCCTTCAAAATCTCGTTTATGTATTCTTCCTCTGATATTTTCATGAAATTCATCAATCATTGTTTTTGTAATTGAACTGTATTCCATATCTTCATTATATTCCTTGTTTCTTAACTCTTCTACCTCATATGACTTAACATTTCCCTTTCTCATTTTCTTGATTCAAATGGTTTCAATTGTGATAGACGCATTTATGTGTCTATTTTGATCTCATTTATCTATTTTGTTAGTGCTCATTTTGTACTGATTTTGGCTTTTTATGTCTATATAGGTGTTTTCGGAGAAATAAGCTTTTGGGAGAAAATTGGCCCGAAAAGTGGTATTTGCGCTCGTGGGAGAAAATTACTATACGGACCTTCATTCGGATAAGGGGCGTTTCAATTACTAAGGGGTACACCATTGATAAGGGGCACCCTAATTGTTATTTACACCCTAGGGCATTTCCAAAAGGCATATGCTAAAGGCAACCCTAATCTGGTTAAGGGGTGACCTTTCTTCAACTTTTCAAATCAAGGAATTGGCGGGAAAATGTGCTCTTTCATGGCGTAATAGGGTTGATTTTGGGAGATTTTGGACGAGATTCAACCGTCAATCGGGTTCAATGGCCCCGTTTGGGCTTAATAGGATGCTATGGGCAAATTCTTCGATCAGCTTGGGTGTATAACCGAGTTTGGATGTAAAATGTGGAGTTTCACGGGCATCTTTATTTGGTAATAGAAGGAGATTTGATCGGACTTTCTGTTCGATTTGGTTTGGGATATTCCTGTTTTGATAAAACAGGAAATATAAGTATCTGAGATTCGAAGAAATAGGGAGGTTTGTCAAGTTTCTATAAAACAGGGACGTGAGTTTTTCTCGGGTCTCTGTTAATCGAGTGAGGAAGGTTCAATTGGATGGGCGTGTTGGAATGGACCGAATTCAGCCTGTTATATTTAGACAGGCTAGTTAATGGACGCGGATGCGAAAGAAGATGATGATAATCATTGGTTCTCGTAAAAACAAGGAATAAGCTTATCTCGGGTTTGGTTTGATATTTTTGGGAAGAACGTGGAAAATAAGGAGAGAATATCTTCTTAGGATTTGATTCTATCGAGCTTGGAGAGTTTGGATTAAAACCAGAGACGCGTAAAAAGGATTCACAGAGATATTCGCGGGACTTGGCAGCAAAGAAAAGAATTTTATTTTTGGAAGAATAATTGAGAGATTTTGTCGACCTGTTGAGTATATATAGGACGCTACAAGTACCAGAGACGCTGTCGAGTATTTTGGGGGTCGATACGGAGGATTAGGAAGCCTGCAGAGTCGAATTGCAGAGCTGCAGCAGCAGCAGGTGGAGGAGAAGAAGAAGACGAAGAATGGACCTTCAAAGTCTATCGCAGTATAGCTTCTTTAAATACAACGATAAAGATTCATAAACTATCGTTGTTCAACAGTCTTATAGATCGTAATAAAGAACCCTCTGTAACACTCGTGGCAAATAAGCGAAACTCGCGTTTTCATATATTTCTCAATAAAAACACCTTTTTGAGCCATGTTTCTATCTTTGGGTGCGTTTTGAGCATGAGGAGCTAAACCCCAACACCGGGACGACGGAGGAAACTTTATTTCACAATTGTTTGTAACTATATTTGATTCTCTATGACTTTTGCATTGATTTAATTGATTTATGATTTTTCTTGATTAGTTGTGATTTTGTCTGATGGCGTATGCTTAGTCTAAGAACTCTTGATGCGCTATGCTTATGATTTACATCTAATTCTTTATAAAATCTACTTTCGGCAAAGAAAAGAGTCAACTAAAGAGCTAGAATTGTTATGAGTCATTATATGAACTAATTGAATGTGATTAATGGTGGAATCCGAAGTCCTAGTGTCTCTCGATATTGTGACATCTTTTGTATATATTTTTTTATTATTAAGTCTGAAACCAATCTTTACAAGTCTGAGAGGAACGACATCTTACTACCATTTTACTACAACTTGTTAAAATCACATCAAATAGCAATCTTCTATCTTCAATCTTCTCCAATCTCCTCCAATTTTCTATTCGACCATGTTTCTAGCGCATATGTAGTTGCAGGGGATATCCTACACCACACCCTCATTAGATTACACACTAATAGATCATATTAAGATTTAATAAACATAATTCTTCTTCATTAATTTCATGAACTGTTTACACTAAGGAATGAGAAGGAACTATAGAATTACAATTACTCTCTCGTTTTCTCTCTCCTAATGACTTGCTTAACAATTCAAAAAGAACTCCCCTACAACAGACTTACTCGACCCTTTATATAGGATATTACATAGTGGATGACAGCTAAGCTGTCCTTTATTTTCGGGAATCATTCGCGAAGTATCGCGAGTGTACAAATGTTTGTCTTCGCGGCACTCCTAAATCTCGCCATGTCTTCACACCTTCCTCATGTTTTGGCTATCGTCATTCGTTACGTCATTTATTTTATTTCCCTGCGACTCCCTCGCAGTGTCATTGTTTATTAATCTCGCGAAATATTATTGTCGCGATATTCTGATCCTACATCTTGCCTCTTTTTTCTTGAATATTGCTTGAAGAGCGATCTTTAAGAAAAAATTCTGTTGTTGTAATAGTTTTTAATCTTTGTTGATGAAGGAAAGAGCGAAAGAATACTGGACTTGAAAAGTACGTACTTGCCTCTATTCTTTAAGTTCAAGTTTTGAGAAATATATATGAAATATCGTTTCTTGAAGTATACAAAGTATGAAGTATCCTTGAAGAAGTATATGAAGTTTTGCAAATCCATTATGCGGAACTCTCGCTCCATGTTCTTTGCCTCATGCGAATCAATATTTTGAAATGCCGCAACCGTTCATCTTTATCTGTTTTAATCTCGTAATTTTACACGGAATTTATTACACATGTTTCTTCTTCCACTCCCTTCTTGACACGTCTCTTTCAACCGTTTATTCTCGACCATTCACGTCCCATCTCGTATTAAATGTATTGATTTTCTCGAGAATCCTTCTCCCTATATATAGTTTTCTCACCCTTCTCTTCTTCTCTTTTATTTTCCTCTGCAACTTTTCTTCAACAGTTTTCTTCCACAATTTGCGCTTCTGCTACTGTAAATCCTTTTTTTTCCCTTTCTCGTGATTTTCACTTCTTCCTTCATTCCCATACTCTAGTAATGGCTTCACTTAGTCGCATACACTCCCTTTTCAATGATGTTCAAAAGAAGTTACAGGATAAGGGTTTCACTTTATCTACCATCCCCGATCATGAATCCTCATCTATACTTTGCAAAATTGTTTTCTCGATCATCAATGTGATGATCATAAAATCATAGTCTCGCTAGGTCAACTCCTCGCAGGACTCCCCATTCCTTTATACGATCCCGATATACCATTATTTTATGAAATCATTTCCCATGAAAAGTTCTCGCGAGCTGTCTATCAGTTGAGCGACGACTGTATCCGTCTAATGCTTGAATTTGCCAACCGTGGCGCTGGTAAAGGGTCTTTATACCCTGATAATGTCAAAGATCCCATATTTGCAGATCTAGATATTGTCTCCGAGAAGTATACTGTAGAGAACTTCTTTGCGAATTATGCCGTTATAAACATGAGAAATGATAAATCTCAGCTGGGTGCTCTGATCAAGAAAAAAAGATAACGCTGATGCTGATAAACTACTCATGCAAGATATTGACTGGCATTCGGGTAAAAATAATACCCCTCGCCACTCCAAATATGAGAAGTGGTGGGTTGTTCCTCTATTTCTAAACGGACCTTATATCGCAGGCTCACATGCACTCCCTGCAAACCTCGCAAATTATCATCCTTGGGAATTTAAATGGCCCGAGAAGGAAAAAGAGGTATTTTTTTTTTACTTTGCGATATTTCCCTCCTCTTATATTTACGAACCTCTTCAAAAAATTTAGATTGACAAACTGAGGAGAAGTTATAAAAAGAATCCAAAATCAAATACTCTGGCAATACTTCGATCGATCACGGATGAGGTAAGAAACACTTTCTTTTGTTATTTTAAACAATATTGTTGCCTCTGTTTCTTATCTTTATTCGTGTGCGAAGGTTGATGTTGAAGAAGTTGTAGCTGCGAAGGTTAAAGGCAAGGATAAAACTACTTCCCGCAAGGACAAATCTTCGGGTCCATGTTCTAACAGACAAAGAGTTCAATCTCCTTCTCATTCAAGTGCTTCATCTAGAGAAACATTTGACGAAGATAACAACGATTTAAGCACTTCCTTTGCAAAGGGGAGTCAATCAATGGAATCTCCCATGGATCAATTGTCCAGCATCTTCTCAGACTCCCTGCAAGGAACTGGAGGGAGTCATCTTTCTACCATTTGTGAGACCCTCGCGAATGTGTGTAATGCTGCCTTGCTGGAAGGCAATGATTCTTTTAAAGGAGTTTCCAGATCTGTATCTCCCAGTTTCTTGAACGCACTCAATTCCTTGGTATGTCTGAATTTTTATTCTTCCTTATGATTTTAGCTTTATATTATATTTTGATAGCCTCTTCATCTCTCTTTACAGTCTAAGAACTTCTTTTGTCGCTTGCCTCGCATTTTGAGAGAAGACACAATACTCAATTGAAAAAGAATGATCAACTTCAAATTGAAATTGCTGATTCTCGCAAGAAACATGAGGATGAAACCGCTGCTCTTCGCGAAAGAATCCAACAATTGGAAACTGAGTTGTCCACTCAGAATAATAGAATCTCTACTCTTCAAAATGCTAGTCAACAACTTTATGGTACGAAATTTTTTTATTCTTCATCTTTATTTTTTCCCTTGTTCTTCTTTACCTAACTTATTATTTTCGCATACATATATAATCTTTCTGAAGAAGCCGTTCTTCTTCATTCATTTCCCGAGCCTATGGATAATAACATTCTTCTTGCTCATCTCAACGAATCTTTAAGGAGTTCATCAAACAAAATTAATTCCCTTCCATTAAATGAACTTCAAGTCAAATATCGCCTCTTAGAGATTGAGCATAGATCCGGTTTGAGTTCAGCCAACCAATTTAAGCAAATGTATCTTGATTCCCATAAGAAAACCAAAACTTTAAGGAAGAAAATTAGTGACCTTATAGATGATAAAGATCGCATTGTTAACAATGGTGCACATGTGCATTAATTAATTTCAAAAGTCTCTTCTCAAGTACAAATTGAACGAGATGAATTACTTCCGTAATACCATACTTAACGAACAAGAAAATCAAATTGTTCACTTCTTGTTATGAATAATAATGATGAATTTGCTTGGGCTGCGAAGGTTTTAGACAATGCCAGAAATAACTTAGGTGTTGATGTTAGTCTTCATGCCGAGCATACTGCCTTGGTTAAAGATATGATATCTGACAGAGAAGGTTGTCTATTATATACTGTACTACTCCTTACTTCTGTAGTATTGTTATTAAATTTTAACTCATTGTCATGTGTCTTGCAGAATCCGAGAAGATATTTCAGACAATAATTGAAGAACTTGAATCTGAGAAAGAGCAACTCGCACAGGACTTTTCTCTTCGCAACAACAAGTATTCTAAGTTGAAGAAACAACTGCAAGCTACGGTAGCGAATTTTAACAATGATGTTGTTCGCTTTCGCAACCAAACTATTGAGACAGTTTGCAATGATCATCGCATTCCTCTTAGTTCGTACCCTTGTCTTGTTGATGATATTCCTGAAGATATACCTTTCTCGGATGTTTCTGATAGTGAAGCTAGTGAAGAAGAATCTGGCGAGAAGAATGATGAAGTTGAAGAATCTAACAAAGAAGAAGAATCTTCAAAGAAATAATTTCCCTTTTTGCTTCTTGTAACATTTGTATATGTACCTTCTAATCTTCCATTTCTATAAACCCTCGTAACAAATTTTCTGGACTACTAAATATGAATTCAATCTTTATTTCTTTTACTTGCACTTATTAATCAAGCAATCCCTCTTTAATTTTTATTTCATTGCCTCCTTCGTGCATAAATTTATCATATGAAAATGAATAACAAAATCTCATCTCATGCATTCTCATACTTGCCTCTGTTATGAATTTTCAGATGAAGGACTTCTGAGCTTTTCCTCTGAAGAAATATAATCATTTTCGCAAACTTTCTTGCTTCCTTAATTTCTTGTGTGGCGATATCTTTATAGATGTTGAAATTAATCATGGCGACAAGATCGCAGGATATCTTTATAAAGAAATCTATTGATCTTGTCTTATCATTGATTGTGTGGTCTTATTTTGCCTTCCTAATTAAAGGTCTTATTTCGCCACTACTCATTGCGACAGGTTCGCATGACGTCTTTACATTTTCATGTAACGACCCATTGATCCTGTCTTATCGCTTCTTAGTATTTTTGCCTCTGCAGGATATGTTATTTGCAACAATGTGATAGGTTTAAATACTCTTGCGAATACAAAATCCCATGACATTATTGTCTTTTTTGACGAAATCGCAGGACGTCTTTACATTTTCATGTAAAAACCCATTGATCTCTGCCTTACCCTTGCATTAATATTATTGCCATTATATGATCATCGCACAAATATGACAAGCCTAAATTTTCTTGCGAAAAACAAAGCCTCATGACATTTGCGTCTTTTGACACTTATCAGCTCCCTAATGGAGGGTGCCGCCTTATCTTCTCCCCGGTTGCCCCTTCAAGGAGGCGTACATCGGCCATACAAGACTAGCTCCTCCCATCCTGGGGTCTTAACAACAACCAGCTTGTTTCAAACCCTCTTATCCCTTATACCTATATGGTTTATGGTTACGAGACCGCACCCTAAGTGGAGTTTTCTTGGCCGAGTGCAGATATACCAAGACTTGCCAAGAATGGCCGAGACACTTCAAATGCCCCGGCACTCTTGGCTCAACCGTACCCTGCGCCTTGAGCATACATCGACTCCTTGGAAGAGACCCTCGGGCGTCCAACTCAGGTATAACCTTATATAAATAGTTGGAAATCCAAGGCATCTCTCCGGATAGGCTTTCATGGGCTCTAAATCTCCATGACTCAGTTCCGTGAGAGTGTAACCTTTCCCCCTGAGCCATGTCAAGAGATACCCCCTTTTATGATGCACTTTAGGTCTTACATTTGCCTCTTGCGAAATATTATTCGCGAACTAGGGTGTACGCCATGAAAGTTCGTCCCATTCACTCACTCATTCATTTTTGTTCATTCAATCAATCATTCATTTTTGATAATCTCTTTTTATTTTGTTTGCGAAGCTATCGCACAATTTTGCTTATTTGTAATAATCTTGTTCAAATTTTCATACATTCTTTATAGTGAGATCTTCGCGGAATTTTTCTTCCATTTCAACTTCTTCTTTTTATCCTTGATATGCCTTCATCATTAAATCCTTGTCACTTCTCGCAACTATTCACTTCTTACCCCTTTTATTCCTTCTTCCCTCTGCCTCTGCATCAGTTAAACCTCTTGATAGTTCGTTTTCATCATGACTTTCAACTGTCTTCATGCCTTCACTTCGCAATGTGCCTTCTCTCCTTACATTTATGTTATCTACCATCAGTCTTTCTTTTCTTTGTTCCTCTACTATATTCTTCTTCCATCCCTTTCTTTTTGCAGTTCTCTCTTCGCAGCTCTCTACATCAACCTCGTAACATCTTTGTCCTTCCACCCAGTCTCCCTTTATTATTCCAACACCGCTAGGATGGGGAAACTTTATGCACTGATGGTAGGTTGACGCTACACCCAAGATTTCATGCAAACATGGCCGCCCGATTAATGCATTATAAGGTGATTCAACATCTACCACGCAGAACAAAATTTCCGTTGATAATCCTTGTAAAGGTATTCTCATGTGTACTTCTCCTTTAGGTTTGTTCGCGGTACCATTGAAACCATATATTTTATACGTCAAAGGTATCAAATCTGCATCCTTCCCTCCCATGGTTTTGTAAGTGTGATAAAAAAGAATATTTACTGAGCTCCCGTTATCAATTAGGATTCTGTTGATCGCCCAACAATTTTCTACTTCATCATCTTCGCCATCAATAGGTTTTGGATTAATTTCCAGTTTTACGACCAATGGACTATCATGCATCTCCCTGCCTTCTGGTATCTCCTCTGCAGTAAAAGTTATAATTTGCAATTGCCACTCCTTTAGCTGCGATGCCTTCGCTATGTTCATCACCTCTTTATCATCAGCATCCCTTGCGAAAACTCTACTGAGAACATTGTCATGAAAATCTTCAATTGTGCGATATGAATGTACAATGGAGTTACAAAACAAATTTTTAGCTTTCTTTCCAACTTCTATCACAAATGTTTCTTTCCCCTTTGTTGAAATTGTCCTATGCATCTCTGGTGGTGGTGGTAACGGTTGAACTTTCTCCTCGCCTTTCAAGAAATGATTTAGCTTCCCTTGATCGATCATTCTAAGAATGATTCTCTTAATGTTTCTACAATCATTTGTTGAATGTCCATGAAAGCGGTGGTAAGAACAAAACTCATGGCTTCTATCACCTGGAGGTGGCTTATTTCCCATATTCCATGGTGCTGGTATATCTTCCATCAAAAGTATTGCTTCACATATTCTTTCCACACTGGTATTCAGCGGCGGCATCTTGATTTCTTCTCACACTACTCTGTGTCGTCGCTGCCCTCCATGATAAGTCTGCCTCTGTCCTCCATAGGTTTCTTGTGGATGATCAAGCCTCTGAATCTTATTATTTCCTCCACGGTTGTAATAGTTCCTTTCTCTTTCAAATTCTTCTTGGTCGCGACTTCCCATAGCTATTATCTTCTGTTGATCATCATTTTCCATCCTTTCTTGTTGTCCCTGCGAGGTACTCGCTACTGTATTTATCAACCTTGGTAATAAACTTGCATTCGCAGCACTTGAACTTGTGTTCGCCACTGGGTACGATTCCATTTCATTTTGTCTTTCCTCTAGAGGAATATATTCTTCTTGAATCTCTCGCAGTTCAGTCATTGTGATTGTATTTTTGACTCTAAAAACTTGAATGTATAACAGGTTGGTCGCGAACATAGCGTTTATGAATGATAAGATAAGATATCTTTCATCAACTCGCCCAGACATCTCGCTACACATCGTCTTCCATCTTACAGTCAAATGCCTCAAACTTTCACCAACTCTTTGTTTTAGGCCGAATACATCCTCAATTCCTGGTCGCGAGGAGTTGTTACTTATATATGCCCCTAAAAATATTGCTTGTAAATGGTTGAATGATGTGATTGTGTTTCTTGGTAAACCCTCGAACCACTTCAGTGCTTCTCCAGTCAAACTTGATGCGAAATATTTGCACAATATAGCATCATGGTTTTCCCATTGTAACATACATCTCACATAAGCCTTAATGTGTTGAATTTCACATGTTGTTCCATCAAAAATGCTTGTTAATGCAGGTAAATTGCACTTTGGAGGTATTCCACCCAGCTGTACTTCCAGTGTAAAAGGATTCTTCGCAGCTTCTGCGATGGCTTCGTCTAACTGTCTTTTTTCTCCTCCTCTTATGTTGTTCAATATTCCTCTCATCTCTGCTAATTCTCTCAAAATTTGTTCATTTGCCTTTAATTCGAATCTATTGGTCTTTTTAATTCTGCCTCTCTCATTCTGTGTTCGTGTCTGCTTATATTTCCTGGTTCATCATTCTCTCCTCTTCTTTCTCTGCGACTCTCTTCCTCACCTCCTTCGCGAATTCTCACACCATTATATCTGCCATTTTCTCTTCTTGGTTGTCTATCAACTCTCCTTTGTATTCTTTCATATTCTTCATTAATGTTTCCATTGTTACGATTTTGCTCGCGTCTTCTTTCTCTATTGTCATGGTTGTTCTGCCGTATTGCTTCCTCCAATTCCCGTTCTTCCATTTCTGCTCTTAATCTTTCCCTTTCGCAAGCTAAACGCGCCTGTTCAATATAATTTTTTTCAATGTCATCTTCAATTTCCTTTTGTTTCCTTCGTGTTTCTCTCCCATGCAGTATTCTCCTTCCTTCTTCTTGATTTCCGTCATTTTGACCATTGTGTAGAATTCCAGGACGTATTACATGACGATCTCTTACCACTTCTCTTCTTTCACAACCTCCTTCACCAAAGTTTAATTCTCTTTCTAAATTTTCTTCATTAACATTTTCTTCAGGTAATGTTCTTCTCACATCCTCTCTAACTGATCCTGATCTTGACCTGGTATTACTTCTTGACCTTCTATTCTGCAACCTCATGTTTTCCATTCTTAATTCATGGTTCTGCCTTGTTAAATTTGCTCGTTCTTCCGCTTCTAACCGCCTTTCTTCATGTATTGTATGCCTCAATGCTTCTAACGCTGCGATTTCTTCATTTCCACGAATTGTTTCTCCCATCTCTTCTCGATTTCTTTCCTCTTGTCCATTATTCATCAATTGTTGCACTTCTTCCCTTTCCTCCACAGAATCTGATCTCCATGTATGCACACTCACTCTATCATAATCTGTCACTCTATTTGTTGCTAGTTGAATCGGTAGCTGAATTTGACCTTCTTCCCTATCTCTTGTGTTTACTCTTGAGGGTTCACCTACTTCATTTCTCCTTTCTTCAGCTAATCTCCTGCTTCTTCTAACAGTTGTTGGTTGTTCTGATGTATTTCTTCTTCTAGTCATTTCTTAATTTCTGCAACTTGTAGTAAATTGTATGAAGTTCTTTTCTTTTTTCTTTAAATTTGTCCAAATCACAATGTTGATCTCTATTCTCTCCCTGTTTCTAGCGCATATGTAGTTGCAGGATATCCTACACCACACCCCTCATTATATTACACACTAATAGATCATATTAACATGAATAAACATAATTCTTCTTCCATGTTTCATTAATTAAAGTTCGCCCCCCTTGAATGGGACGAACTTTCATGGCGTACACCCTAGTTCGCGAATAATATTTCGCAAGAGGCAAATGTAAGACCTAAAGTGCGTCATAGAAGGGGGTATCTCTTGACATGGCTCGGGAAAGGTTACACCGCTCCTGGAACCCGAGTCATGGAGATTTGGGGACCATGAAAGCCTATCCGGGGAGAGATGCCTTGGATTTCCAACTATTTATATAAGGTTATACTCCCGGTTGGACGCCCGAGGGTCTCTTCCAAAGAGTCGGTGTATGCTCAAGGCGCCGGGTACACGGTTGAGCCAAGAGTGCCTCGGGGCATTTGAAGTGTCTCGGCCATTCTTGGCAAGTCTTGGTATATTCGCACTCGGCCCAAGAAAACTCCACTTAGGGTGCAGTCTCGTAACCATAAACCATATAGGTATAAGGGATAAGAGGTCGAAAACAATCGGTTGTTGTTAAGACCGGATGGGAGGAGCTAGTCTTGTATGGCCGATGTACGCCTCCTTGAAGGGGCAACCAGGGAGAAGATAAGGGCGGCACCCTCCATTAGGGAGCTGATAAGTGTCAAAAGACGCAAATGTCATGAGGCTTTGTTTTCGCAAGAAAATTTAGGCTTGTCATATTTGTGCGATGATCATATAATGGCAATAATATTAATGCAAGGGTAAGACGAGATCAATGGGTTTTTACATGAAAATGTAAAGACGTCCTGCGATTTCGTCGCAAAGACAATAATGTCATGGGATTTTGTATTCGCAAGAGTATTTAAACCTATCACATTGTTGCAAATAATATATCCTGCAGAGGCAAAAATACTAAGAAGCGATAAGACAGGATCAATGGGTCGTTACATGAAAATGTAAAGACGTCCTGCGAACCTGTCGCAATGAGTAGTGGCGAAATAAGACCTTTAATTAGGAAGGCAAAATAAGACCACACAATCAATGATAAGACAAGATCAATAGATTTCTTTATAAAGATATCCTGCGATCTTGTTGCCATGATTAATTTCGACATCTATAAAGATATCGCCACACAAGAAATTAAGGAAGCAAGAAAGTTTGCGAAAATGATTATATTTCTTCAGAGGAAAAGCTCAGAAGTCTTTCATCTGAAAATTCATAACAGAGGCAAGTATGAGAATGCATGAGATGAGATTTTGTTATTCATTTTCATATGATAAATTTATGCACGAAGGAGGCAATGGAATAAAAATTAAAGAGGGATTGCTTGATTAATAAGTGCAAGTAAAAGAAATAAAGATTGAATTCATATTTAGTAGTCCAGAAAATTTGTTATGAGGGTTTATAAAAATGGAAGATTAGAAGGTACATATACAAATGTTACAAGAAGCAAAAAGGGAAATTATTTCTTTGAAGATTCTTCTTCTTTGTTAGATTCTTCAACTTCATCATTCTTCTCGCCGATTCTTCTTCACTAGCTTCACTATCAAACATCCGAGAAAGGTATATCTTGGTGAATATCATCAACAAGACAAGGGTACGAACTAAGAGGAATGCGATGATCATTGCAAACCTGTCTCAATAGTTTGGTTGCGAAGCTTAACAAAGATCATTGTTAAAATTCTCTACCGTAGCTTGCGCTTGTTTCTTCAACTTAGAATACTTGTTGTTGCAAAAGAGAAAAGTCCCACATGAAGTTGCTCTTTTTCGATTCAAGTTCTTCAATTCTTGTCCTAAATCTCTTCTAGGATTCTCGCAAGACACATGACAATGAGTTAAAATTTAATAACAATACTAGGTAGTAAGGAGTAGTACAAGATATAATAGACAACCTTCTCACGCATGAGATATCATATCTTTAACCAAGGCAAAGATGTTCGGCATGAAGACTAACATCAACACCTAAGTTATTTCCTGGCATTGTCTAAAACCTTCGCAGCCCAAGCAAATTCATCATTATTATTTATAACAAGAAGTGAACGAATTTGATTTTCTTGTTCGTTAAGTATGGTATTCTGGCGAAGTAATTCATCTCGTTCAATTTGTACTTAGAGAAGAGACTTTTGAAATTCGGCTAATGCCTGTGCACCATTGTTAGCAATGCGATCTTTATCATCTATAAGGTCACTAATTTTCATCCTTAAAGTTTTGGTTTTCTTATGGGAATCAAGATACATTTTCTTAAATTGGTTGGCTGAACTCAAACCGGATCTATGCTCAATCTCTAAGAGGCGATATTTGGCTTGAAGTTCATTTAATGGAAGGGAATTAATTTTGTTTGATGAACTCCTTAAAGATTCATTGAGATGAGCAAGAAGAATGTTATTATCCATAGGCTCGGGAAATGAATGAAGAAGAACACTTCTTCGTAAAGATTATATATGTCTCACAAAAATAATAAGTTAGGTAAAGAAGAACAAGGAAAAAATAAAGATGAAGAATAAAAAAATTTCGTACCATAAAGTTGTTGATTAACATTTTGAAGAGTAGAGATTCTATTATTCTGAGTGGACAACTCAGTTTCCAATTGTTGGATTCTTTCGCGAAGAGCAGCGGTTTCATCCTCATGTTTCTTGCGAGAATCAGCAATTTCAATTTGAAGTTGAGCATTCTTTTCAATTGAGTATTGTGTCTTCTCTCAAAATCTGAGGCAACGACAAAAAGAAGTTCTTCCGCCTGTAAAGAGAGATGAAGAGGCTGTCAAAATATAATATAAAGCTAAAATCATAAGGAAGAATAAAATTGGACATACCAAGGAATTGAGTGCGTTCAAGAAACTTGGAGATACAGATCGGGAAACTCCTTTTAAAAGAATCATTGCCTTCAAAGAAGGCAAAGATTACACACATTCGCGAGGGTCTCACAAATGGTAGAAAGATGACTCCCTCCAGTTCCTTGGCAGGAGTCCGAGAAGATGCTTGGACAATTGATCCATGGGAGATTCCATTGATTGACTCCCCTTTGCAAAGGAAGTGCTTAAATCGTTGTTATCTTCACAAATGTTTCTCTAGATGAAGCACTTGAATGAGAAGGAGATTGAACTCTTTGTCTTTTAGAAGATGGACCAGAAGATTTGTCCTTGCGAGAAGTAGTTTTATCCTTGACTTTAACCTTTGCAGCTACAGCTTCTTCAACATCAACCTTCGCACACGAATAAAGATAAGAAACAGAGGGAACAATATTGTTTAAAATAACAAAAGAAAGTGTTTCTTACCTCATCCGTGATCGATCGAAGTATTGCCAGAGTATTTGATTTTGGATTCTTTTTATAACTTCTCCTCAGTTTGTCAATCTAAATTTTTTGAAGAGGTTCGTAAATATAAGATGAGGGAAATATCGCAAAGTAAAAAAAAAATACCTCTTTTGCCTTCTCGGGCCATTTAAATTCCCAAGGATGATAATTTGCGAGGTTTGCAGGGAGTGCATGTGAGCCTGCGATATAAGGTCCGTTTAGAAATAGAGGAACAACCCACCACTTCTCATCTTTGGAGTGGCGAGGGGTATTATTTTTACCCGAATGCCAGTCAATATCTTGCATGAGTAGTTTATCAGCATCAACGTCATCTTTTTTCTTCAGTCGAGCACCCAGCGAGATTTATCATTTCTCATGTTTATAACGGCATAATTCACAAAGAAGTTCTCTACAGTATACTTCTCGGTGACAATCTCTAGATCTGCAAATCTGGGATCTTTGACATTATCAGGGTATAAAGACCCTTTACCAGCACCACGGTTGGCAAATTCAAGCATTAGACGGATACAGTCGCCGCTCAAATGATAGACAGCTCGCGAGAACTTTTCATGGGAAAGGATTTCATAAAATAATGGTATCTCGGGATCGTATAAAGGAATGGGGAGTCCTGCGAGGAGTTGACCTAGCGAGACTATGATTTTATGATCATCACATTGATGATCAGAAAACAATTTTGGAGAAAGTATAGATGAGGATTCATGATCAGGGATGGTAGATAAAGTGAAACCCTTATCTTGTAACTTCTTTTGAACATCATTGAAAAGGGGAGTGTATGTACGACCAAGTGAAGCCATTACTAGAGTATGGGAATGAAGGAAGAAGTGAAAATCACGAGAAAGGGAAAAAAGAAGGATTTACAGTAGCAGAAGCGCAAATTGCGGAAGAAAACTGTTGAAGAAAAGTTGCAGAGGAAAATAAAAGAGAAGAAGAGAAGGGTGAGAAAACTATATATAGGGAGAAGGATTCTCGAGAAAATCAATACATTTAATATGAGATGGGACGTGAATGGTCGAGAATGAACGGTTGAAAGAGACGTGTCAAGAAGGGAGTGGAAGAAGAAACATGTGTAATAAATTCCGTGTAAAAGTAAGAGATTAAAATGATAAAGATGAACTGCCATGCATTTCAAAATATTGATTCGCATGAGGCAAAGAACATGGAGCGAGAGTTCCGCATAATGGATTTGCAAAACTTCATATACTTCTTTAAGGATACTTCATACTTTGTATACTTCAAGAAACGATATTTCATATATATTTCTCAAAACTTCGGAACTTCGCAAAAGAATAGAGGCAAGTACGTACTTTTCAAGTCCAGTAATCTTTCGCTCTTTCCTTCATCAACAAAGATTAAAAACTATTACAACAACAGAATTTTTTTCTTAAAGATCGCTCTTCAAGAAATATTCAAGAAAAAAGAGGCAAGATGTAGGATCAGAATATCGCGACAATAATATTTCGCGAGATTAATAAACAATGACACTGCGAGGGAGTCGCGGGGAAATAAAATAAATGACGTAACAAATGACGATAGCCAAAAATGAGGAAGGTGTGAAGACTTGGCGAGATTTAGGAGTGCCGCGAAGACAAACATTTGTACACTCGCGATACTTCGCAAAAGATTCCCGAAAATAAAGGACAGCTTAGCTGTCATCCACTATGTAATATCCTATATAAAGGGTCGAGTAAGTCTGTTGTAGAGGAGTTCTTTTTGAATTGTTAAGCAAGTCATTAGGAGAGAGAAAACGAGAGAGTAATTGTAATTCTATAGTTCCTTCTCATTCCTTAGTGTAAACAGTTCATGAAATATGATCTATTAGTGTGTAATCTAATGAGGGGTGTGGTGTAGGATATCCTGCAACTACATATACGCTAGAAACAGGGAGATACAGATCTGGAAACTCCTTTAAAAGAATCATATGTATTATAGCATTCATGTATTATAGCTTCATACTGTTTCATTGTTGGTTGACGCAAACTCCAACTCAAAGAAAAGCCATCTTGTTTCTTTCAGCGAAATCATGACAATTCCCACTCCATTACCTTCTCCGTTTGATGATCCATCCACTAATATTTCCCATCTATTTGGCTCAGTTAACAAGTCTTTGGATCTCCATGCTCTTCTTCTACATCCATCATTTCCTCCACGCTTCATCTTCTTCCAAAGGAAATTTAGTAAAAGTCTGCGACAACTTGGGATTTTGTTGAAGATAAAATTTCATATTTGAGTTTGCAATGGCTTATTTGAGCATTCCATCTCTCCACTCTTCCCGATCTTTTGAATTTTTCATTACCGACTCAATTGGTATTTTTGTCACCACCTTAACTATATGTGCCTCAAATATATGCGAAGTTTAATGTTGCATAGACTAATGCTAAGATTAGTTTTTTCAATTTTTGAGTAATTCCTTTCTGCGGCATTGAAGGTTTTGCTGATGTAATAGATTGGTTTTTCTACCCCGGCGTCCATTCGTAGCAATACTGCACTTAATGCATGCGAGGTTGTCGTAAGGTAAATTAATAATTCCTCTCCTGGTTCAGCCTTTTGCAAAACTGATATATCCATTAAATGTTCCTTTATCCCTTGTAAAGCTTTCTCACATTCATCTGTCCATTTGAATTTCGATCCCTTTTGAGAATCTTTGAAAAAATGCTTGCATTTATCGATTTATCGCGAGATGAATCTTCCTAGCGAAGATAATAATCCATTTAGCTTCGCACATCCTTTACCGCCGGCGCGTTGGCATATCATTTAATCGCTTGTACTTTCTCTCGGATCAACTCCGTATTCCTTATTTTGATACAATGTAACCTAAAATTTTTCCGATGCAACTCCAAAGGTGCAT
Source organism: Papaver armeniacum (assembly GCA_023531295.1). Lineage (NCBI taxonomy): Eukaryota > Viridiplantae > Streptophyta > Magnoliopsida > Ranunculales > Papaveraceae > Papaver > Papaver armeniacum. The sequence continues at coordinate 98,143 of JAJJWW010003444.1, forward strand.
TTTTCTCGATTTACTTTAATATTGAAAAGTCTCATTTGTTCAAAAATTTCCTTCAAATCTTGTATGTGGTCCTCTCGCTTTCTTACTTTTTATTAGCATATCATCTACATATACCTCTAATGTTTTGTGTATCCATCTCGCAAATACCTTTTATACCATTCTTTGGTATGTTGCTCCCAAGATTTCGCAAGCCAAATGGCATTTTTGTGTAACAAGATAATCCTCAGGAGCGAAGAAAGCAAAGATGTTCTTGATCTTCTTCAACGAGAGGAATCGATTGTAGCCTTGTATCCATCAAGAGATGATATCCTTTCATTTCCTCGCCGATTCAACCAATCAATGGAATATCCTGGTAATGGAAAACTATCTTTAGGACAAGCTTTGTTTAGATCAAGAAATCTATACAAATTCTTATCCTTTTTTCTTCTTTGGAACTATAACCATATTTGCTATCCATTCGGATATTTTGCTTGTCTGATAATTCCTGCATCTAGCATTTTCTGCAATTCTTCTTCTATTTGGGGATGATATGTTGTTGCGATTTTTCTAATTCTTTGCTTGAATGGTCTTATATTTCTTTCAATCTCCAATTTATGGCAAGCCACAGACGGATCTATTCCTGCATTTCATCCATATCCCATGCGAAAATATCTTTGTAATCTCGCAAAGAAATCAATAGTCCTTCTTTCTTCATCTACCTCCATTTTAGTCCCAATTTTTAGCATCTTGGGTTCTTTTTCGGGGCCCAACATTCACTTTTTTGTTTTTTCTCTGTGCGACATAACTTGCTCTTGATTCTCCCATGGGGGTTGGTCCTTTCATCTCCTTCGCAAGCTCATTCTTTTCTCCCGAGACTTCGCTAGGTATTCCTTTTCCTTCCTTTGCTTTTATCATATACATTCTAAATTCCTCTTCTTTTTTGGCTGCTTTTATCATCTTTTTGCGATCTTTTCGCTTCTTCACTCATTCTTCACAATGCTTTACTTCGTCTTGATGATATATTCTTCCTTTATCGATATCTCCTCTAATTTCACCAATCCCTGTTGGCATAGGAAATTTAATACACTGATGAAATGTTGACGCTACAACCTTAATTGCATGTACCCATGGCCTCCCTAATAATACATTGTATGGCGATTCCATATCCACTACACTTACTCGTCACTTGCGTTTCAATTTCTCCAGCTGCACTGTAATTTTACTTCTCCTCTAGGTCTTGTTATAGATTTTCCAAAACCATGGATATGATACTGGGAAATCATTTCTTCATCTTTATATCCTAATTTTTATAAGTATGGTAAAACATTATGCTTACCAAACTCCCCCGTATCCACCAAAGTCCTATTTATTGCCCATTCTTATGTCGCTTTTGGGTTCTTTCGCATTTTTGCATACATTTATTGTGATCACCAATGGAGATGTATGGTTCAATCCTTCTTTAGGTACCTCTCGCGTCGTGAATGTTATTTTACGCTTTTCCCACTCTTTCAAAGACGATGTCCGTTCCTCATCTATAATCTTCTTTCCTTCAAAATCTCGTTTATGTATTCTTCCTCTGATATTTTCATGAAATTCATCAATCATTGTTTTTGTAATTGAACTGTATTCCATATCTTCATTATATTCCTTGTTTCTTAACTCTTCTACCTCATCTGATTTAACATTTCCCTTTCTCATTTTCTTGATTCAAATGGTTTCAACTGCAATCTTCTATCTTCAATCTTCTCCAATCTCCTCCAATTTTCTATTCGTCCCTGTTTCTAGCGCATATGTAGTTGCAGGATATCCTACACCACATCCCTCATTAGATTACACACTAATAGATCATATTAAGATGAATAAACATAATTCTTCTTCATTAATTTCATGAACTGTTTACACTAAAGAATGAGAAGGAACTATAGAATTACAACTACTCTCTCGTTTTCTCTCTCCTAATAACTTGCTTAACAATTAAAAAGAACCCCCCTTACAACGGACTTACTCGACCCTTTATATAGGATATTACATAGTGGATGACAGCTAATTTGTCCTTTATTTTCGGGAATAACTCGCGAAGTGTCGCAAGTGTACAAATGTTCATCCTCGCGACACTCTTAACTTTCGCCAGATTCTCACACTTTTCTCATGTCCTGGCTATCGTCATTCGTTACGTCATTTATTTTACTTCAGTGCGACTCTCTCGCGACGTCATTGTTTATTCATCTCGCGAAGTATTGTTGTCGCGATATTCTGATCCTACATCCGTCATATGTAGTTGCAGGATATCCTACACCACACCCCTCATTAGATTACACACTAATAGATCATATTAAGATGAATAAACATAATTCTTCTTCATTAATTTCATGAATTGTTTACACTAAGGAATGAGAAGGAACTATAGAATTACAATTACTCTCTCGTTTTCTCTCTCCTCATGACTTGCTTAACAATTCAAAAAGAACCCCCCTTACAACGGACTTACTCGACCCTTTATATAGGATATTACATAGTGGATGATAGCTAAGTTGTCCTTTATTTTCGGGAATAACTCGCGAAGTGTCGCAAATGTACAAATGTTTATCCTCGCGACACTCTTAACTTTCGCCAGATTCTCACACTTTTCTCATGTCCTGGCTATCGTCATTCGTTACGTCATTTATTTTACTTCCTTGCGACTCTCGCGCGACGTCATTGTTTATTCATCTCGCGAAGTATTGTTGTCGCGATATTCTGATCCTACAATCATATTTGCTTAGGTCAAGATATCTAGCCGAGCCGAGTGATGTCCTCTTCTGATATCCCACTACCCGATGTCGCTTGTTTGGTGGAGATGACCGATGTCGCCCTTTAGGTCCCTGGCCGAGTCTTACTTTGACCGAGTTCTTCTTATCTCTTCACCAACTCTGTCAGTGTATTTATTGTTCTTGTACCCGATCACATCAAAACTTTTTATCCCTTTATGTCGACCTCACGGGGCTGTGAGTTCCTCTTTTCTCGCCTCATTTGGTGAGGTGATTCAGTACTTCTAGTGCTTATTTCCCTTGGTACACCATTGCCTAGGATTGTTCCACCTGTCCCTATGGATTATTTACACCTACAACAAAGAAGAACAAAGTCCTGTTTGTGCATCAAAGTTCAACGTTATATTGTTATGACCCAAAACCAAATACGGTGATACAACTTTGGGATGTGTATGTTGTGAATCAGGAGGTAAAGATGCTTAGTGCATTTCCCCACATGAAAATTTTTTTTCATTGGAAGCCCTAGGAGAGAGGTCTGAAAGAAAGAAGAAATTGAGAGAGAGAGGCCTTGAAGACACTAATTAACCAGCTTGATGGAGCAAGTCTTGCGACTTGTGCACCAAATTCTTAAACGGGCCATCAATTATATTTTAGTATTTTAGGAGCATTATCAGAATCAGAAATTAATAAACGCAAAGAATTTATCCTAAATGGATTTTACAAACTATACTCGTACTAGAGATTTGAGACATTAAGTAAAGGCTTCATTGCATATGTTTTAATCATTGAAATTGATCAGAGCAAGTGAGTTTGTAGAGTACTCCCGAGATCAGATATCTAGTCGTGATCGAGATATATATTAGCTAGAACTAGTTAGGGTTTATGTTTAACAGAAGACAAAGAAGAACTAATGAGAACTGGACATAATAAACTTAACAGAATTGAATAGAAGATGTGTTTATTGATTAATATTGTATATTTACATGAACTGAGATACATATATTTATACATAAATTACATTGAACTTTAAGCTACTGTATTTCCTAAACAAGTCTAGTTTCCATGTGAATGGGCATGTCTTTTACATGTTATGCCTGATTTTGTTAGTTCCATAGCACAATAAAGACATATCAAACATTAAATGAAGCACGTCATTGACCAGGTTGTCAGCCGACACAAATATAAATTACACTTTCTTACTACTCAAAATATATAATGAAGCAATGGCAAGAAAGGATCGTTCCCACAGAGAGGTCTAGGTTGTCAAATTGTTTCGGTTTCCTATAAATAACACCGGGGTTTTCTGATTTTATAAACGAAAATAAAATAAAAGCAAAACAATAAAAAGTAAACACGCAAATCAAGGATGTGAAAGTATTGGCCATGGATTTCTTCTTCAATCACAAACATGTTTTCAACACAATAACTAGAATTGATATTTTAATCTCAACTTTTATCAAAGGCCCTAGAATACCTTGATCGCAAGAATATCCCGCTAATCTCCTCTTGTCATCAACAAACACATTAAAAGATGCGAATATGAATTCTATCTAAAGGAACAACCTAACGTGTAAAAGCACTAATCAAGTTTAATTCCCTAGATGCATTAGGTTCTATGAAATCAGGCCAATCAAAGCAATCGAACGTGTAAAAGCACTAATCCGATTTAACAAAGGTTATGGTTCACATATGATCATAAGAATATATCACTACAAACTATAATCTTATTTATGCTACTTGCAATCAGGAATTATCACTTTTGCGTATAATAACCCTAATCTAGCAATAAAGATGAAAGCAAACTCAATCGATTCGCGACTCAACTAACAAGCATTCAAATCATGTAACAATATTAATGGTGAATCATAAACGATAATATGAGAGAAAACTAATTTATTGAATTAAAACCCATATTTGGAAATCCAACTTATTCCATAACCAATAATAAAACTCTAGCTCATATTCATGGAGTTCATAACAAGAAGAAAGAGAAAAAGACTTCATGTTTGTAAACCCTAGAAAACAAAGTAGAGGCAAAAGATAAGATATAAGATAAAATAAAAGTCTTCTCTTTTATATGTTTCTCAATTTCCATAAAGGATACTCCTTCCAATATTAGGTCTTCTCAAAACCCATCTCCAAGTGGTCCACCAAGCCCATGTGTGAGAAAAACCCATGTACAATTATGTCCAAAAATCCTCGCCGGAAAACTGGTATATTGGCCGGAAATTCGCCGGAAAAGTGGTCGAAAAAATGGCTCAGGTGACCAGGCAAAGTCTGCCGAGAACCGGTCAAACGAGTCAAATCGGCCAAATCGGGTCAACTGATCTAACTCGGTCAAACCGGGTCAATCACCGAGTCAGGTATTGAATCAGTTGGTACCAGTCAGATGAGTCAGGTCTGAGTCAAGGCTAACTCAGCTGACATGTTCTAAGCCACAACCATTTCAGATAAAGCCGTAGCCGTGTCGCATAATGATGATGCATCAAAGCTTCCTTCCAGCCAAGATGGTTGTGCATCTCTTGCAGTTCCAAACCAGCTCATTCATTCTGAAGCTACATAATTCCACCAATCTCAAGTTGCTCTAGACCCATCTTAGTAACAGCAACACCATCAGAATTCCAATGCAACAACAATGCTGCTCTGCAATATCCAGTAAGGTCGCCACAACCTGAGTCATAACAGCCCTGTAACCTAAGCATTCATTTCCTCTTCCATTAATTCAACACCAACACCAGACCCATGTTAGTTCTTGCCTGCACAACCAACTCTCATATTGTTGCAGCTCAACCACCACAGACAACCAAAAGCTTCACTCAAGGCTCAATCTCCCCTGCACTGAATTCTCAACCTCAGCATCACACTGCAACACAGCCTGCAAGTCCTATACAGCTGCAGTTCACCATTTCCTGCATCACCAAAATCATTACCACAGACCCATTCTACTTCTTTAACAACTCCATATGACCACCTCTTTCCATCAGTTATAGCTCCTCTTCTTCCCTGACTTTCACGGCAACCACAATCTTCATAAAATCGAGCCAAGAAACACCATTAGTGTTCGCAAATCATCTCATCTCTGCCCTGCTGCTCTATAAGCCATTCCACTACTGCATTTCCACCAGCAGCATCATTCCCTTACAACTCCACCAGAACCACTTCATAGCTCACCATCAATTTCATTCTCAAAACCTCCAATCTCTCTTCTTCTGTCACAAACTTTCAGTAGCATCTCACTTTCCCAGCTGCAGCCTTTCCTAGACATAGTCTAGACATTTCAGTTCACTTGACAAGAACTAACTTCAGTCATAGCACCTGCAGTTTCATACATTTAAATCTTTCCGGTCTCCTTATCAGTTCCATCTCAAACTGCAGCTCAACTCAATTGGTAACAACAGCTTAACCCTTCCATCCATTCTCTGCAGCTCAGTTGTTCAACTCTCCAATGACTTCACTGTAATCAACATGGCACCAATTCAATCACATTCACCATCTCAGGCTCCATTTGCTCTCCAGCTACATGACTTTTCAAGTCACTGTGCCAGTCACGACTACTCTGTAGCATGAGTTTCACTTACGCAACAACCTTAACGTCACCTTCTTTTATACAACCTCAAGCTTCAACCGCCTGCACCCTGAGTTTCACTTACGCAACAACTCGCCTTCCGTCCAATTCAAGCCATTCCTAAAGACCATTAACACCGCAACTCACTATTCCATTGCTTGACTTCTCACCGCGTAACTACTTTCACCCGCAATAGTTCACTCATACAATTGCATCGCCATCAAGCATCTATAATTGTTCAACACCCACACATACCACCATTTGAGTTCATACGCAATTCAAACAATTGAGCCATGGCAACATGACTTTCCATTTTCTCCCTCGTAATCCCATTGAACCAGCAGCCAACACAACTTCAAACTTCAGTATCAATAACCCAAATCAGACCTTAACTAGTTCTCCATCTCGGCTTGAATACTGACCATTTCAAATCATCACAGCCCATTTTGAACTATTGTCTTGCTCATCTCCATCTTGCACTGCATTGCACTAAGCCATAGCATTACAGCTCACCACCTGCATCACTTGAATTCATCAGTTACATCTCATTCTCTATCTCAGTTTATATGTGACACCACTCCCATACTTCTCTTCTTCTCAATTCGAGACCAACCCATCTTCTTATTCATCATCAACTGCTCCAGTAAACCCATTTCCTATAGCTCGCTGTAACCCTTTAATCCATCAATTCCATCATCTTGTTCTTCTCTCAATCGGACAGCAGCAACTTCAACCACCACTAGCATCATTAATTCGAGACATTCCTTCTATGATACACAAATTCACCTCAAACCCACCGTTAATCGACCAGTATCTTCAACATAAACTCCTCCATCATCTTCAATCGATATCAGCAACCCTAACTTCTTCAAATCGAGTGGCAATTCTTCACTTCCTACTGCAAATCTGCTTCAAACCTATGTCCTTGAATCTTCTCAAATCTCTGGTTCAATTTCTCCATTTCTCTAACATTTTCTCGATCTCGATTCAGCAGCAGCCGTTGCTTTTCTCATTTTCAGGCAAAGAAGAAAGAAATTATTGAGAAATAAATTCTCAATTTAGGGTATTGGGGTTAGATCTGGGTACTAATATGGGTCGGCCAATGACATCCCCAGCTAACTTGCATAGGTGCCTTGAGTACCTAACCGGATGCCTTTAACATTTGAATGGGTTTCCCCTTATCCTTAGCTGAACTGTCTTTAGTCCTCCTCCAAAAGAGTTGCCCCTTAACCATGACTTGGCTCCAGATAGTATTCTCCATGAAATGACAATTTTGGTCTTTTTGCTCAAATTGGGTGATTTCTTCTTCTTTTTCTCCGTGCGACTCCAGAGTACCTAATAACTCAAAAACACGCGTAAAGTACATAATTCACAAGAAAAATAGCAAAGAAAGCGTAACTACTAGATAGTAAATGAGGTGTTTTAGATACCTATCAGATTCCCGCACACTTAGACTTTGCTAGTCCTCGAGCAAATCAAACAAAACAATTCAAAAAGATACATACAACTCCGTGTCGTCGAGGCTACGGTCACTTTTAGCATAAATAACAAGCCTTTAAACCCTTAGGTGTCCCTAGTGGACGAGTTATAGTCTCGTGAGGGTTTACTAGAGATATACCCACAAAACCTACTTTTCCAACTTACTAGTTCTCCGAAATGATAGTATCCACGTGCTAAGAAGACATAGAAATTCTGCACACTAGTCATAAGAAGTTAGACACATAAATGAACACAATCTCATCCTTAAAAGTTGAGAGAGAAATAACCATCCCTTCGAAAGAAATTCGGGTTCGTGAGTGATCAAAAGTCTCGACTTTGCCTCACAAGAAAGGGTTTTATGAAGTTGCTCTCAATAATAAAAAACTTTTTATGGGTCACACATGTGTCCAGTGTAGAATGAAGAGAGATCTGCGACACGTTGAATGGTAGGAAGGTAAAAACCCTCCGAAATATTTTGAATACCCACATCTTTTATTCATTTTGAAAACCCATTTTTCTGACGATCTCTACGAAAGGAAATCAACCACTTAACGAAGGTGGGAATATGCTTACTTACCTCGTTATCCGTTCGACGTGCAGCTAGCACCACTCTCACAAAGATCCATAGAAACGTCTTCGGTCTTCAATCGGTGTCTTCATCTTCGTCTCGGTCTTCAACTCTTGATGATAACTCTTGAACTTCGTAGAATCTCGACAATATGATTCTTTCCTCTAATTCCTTGTTGCTTGAAACTTCATTATAGATATTCCTTCTTTCCCTTGGCTTTATTGAAAGAATACAAACTAAAAACGAACATACAAACCCAAATTTTTTTTTTCTTTTTTTTTTTCTAATTTTCGTTTTTTTTTTTTTTTTAAGACAAGAGAAAACAAAATACAAATATGATAAAATAAAATGCAAGTACAAAGCCATGGTGTAAGTACTTTACCGCTTGATTCTTCACAACTTATATGTCTTGATATCATAAACTTCTCGAACTCTCATCTTTGATAATTTTCACTCATAAAAATTCTGCTCTTTTATGTATTGTTGCTTGTAAACCTTGAACTGCTTCAACTTTCCTTCGAATTTGTGATGCTCCTCTTGTTGATGATGATGGTGTTTCTATGGACCTGTTGGTGTAGAGAGAGATAAGGTGGATGGTGCTAACTCGCGAACAAGATTACAAGTGGTATGTAAGTTAGCAATTCGATGTCACCATCATGATTGATAAAAATAGCACTCAAGAGATCAAAATAGTGTTTCTATGGTGGGAGGTTGGACAGCTCACCATTCCCGCCTGAATTAACGTACGGTGACACACACTCTAAAAGCACAAATTTAGACAGTACAAAGAATTGAAGGTCGGTGCCTCACATGATGTAACATGGGTAGTCTCCACTATAGGGGACCACTACTCTAATACCGAATTCAGTCTGCACCTTATTTGCCACTGGCATGGTTAAATCCAACTTTAACTCTCATACAATTAAGAAACCCGATCGTGTTCTCTGTCATCTCTAAGTTCAGTCACTCTTATGAGATTCTCGATGTAATCTTAGCGACATGTATACTATGTGACTCTAAACTAACTACAAGCTGGAGTTTTTATTCACTAATTTACAAAAAAAAAAAAAATTTGAAAAATTTACAACGCAAATGCTTAACCACACTCCCCCACACTTAAACTTTACATTGTCCTCAATGTAAATTGAATCGTCCAAAGAAAGTCAAGGTGGGAAATCATATAACAATATGCGACAAGAAAAAAAACTAAAAACAAGATAAGAAAAATAAAAGGTAAGAGATACAAAACCTATGGGTTGCCTCCCATTTAGCGCTTGGTTTAAAGTCGTCAGCCCGACTATATCCTTGCAAGATTCATTCCCCATATACCAACAATCCGAAAGTTGGGGATCCTTCCATAGAACCTGTTTTGCAAACACTAGCTTCACACAAATATTAGTAATATAAAACGAAATGAAGTTATTAATCGATAAAAGCTTCCCCCACACTTATTCTTGTCCACACTTGGAAGTGTATAAAGAATATAGAAGTCGGGTACTTCCACGGTTTCTTGTTCCAAAACCTGCATAGTATGAGAATCAAGTATCTATAATGGTGAAAACCGAGAAACAAAGTCATTCAACAATATTCTCGAAGCACATACATTCAAACCAATAAGAGGTAAAGGAGAAGAAACAATAGGCAACGAGTTAGACAAACCTTGCACAATCGCTTGTATCACGGAATCCTCTTCATCCTTGAAAAACTCAAGTGAATTATTCACCTCTTGGATATCATGGTCCTCTATCAAACCTTGCAACCATTCTTCGTCCGTTTCTGCCTTAACCAAAGTCTCGACATAAACATCATCATTACAATCATTTGCAAGCTCAATTGGGTCTTCCACAATATTGGTTATAACGGTCACATTCTCAACATACTCCTCTTTGTTGTAAGGCACATACTCTTTTGCATCCAAATTTTATTATAAGAAACTTTTCTAGAACACTCGAAAATGCATCATCCTCAAGCTCCACCCTTTGAATAGGCTCTTGATCATTATTAAGATCAATGCTCGAGTAATCTACACAAGTGTCGACATATTCCTCTTCGTCTTCATCTTGATCCCAAAAAGACTCCATTGTACACTCCTCAGGGATGTCACCATGAGTTGTTTCAAGAAATGTATCATAATCACCGTCACTTTCATAGTTGACATAAGATGGGTCATCGCTGAATTTAGTGTTGCTAATCTCTAACTCATCCTTTTGAATAGGTGAATGATCATTATTAAGATCAAGAGTTGAGTTAGCTACACAAATATCAACGAAAGTGCCGAAGGATTGGCCTTTTTCAATATTAGCATCAATCAAATATTCATCACAAACCATATGCTCATTAGAATTATCCATATATTCCTTGTATTGAGCAATGCCTCTTCGCAAGCTAGGAATACCTTCACGAAGTTCTTGGAGTTGCTCGTTTGTAGTCTCTTTTGCTTTTTGAAATTCCTCTTGTAAAAAGTTGGAAACTTGGTCTATAAAGTTAGAGACTTTTTGTTCACGAGCATAAGAATCCTCCCATCCTTGTGGTTGTTCACACACATACCCTCCATAAGGTTGTTGAGGAAAACCATAAGGTTCCATGGAGTATTGGTCATAACCAATGAATTGGTTTTGATTATACCCATGGAATTGGTAGTTTTCGTATTGTTGAGGTTGTTGAAAACCGTATCCATCCATGTATTATGCTCCTTCCATGAGAAACAAGCACCTGAAATAAAACTCTCAAACCAAGGTTAAAACCCAGAAAATAAGAAAAAGTAAAACAAAAATAAGAACCCAAAAACAATTGACAACCGCTGCCTCCCCGGCAACGGCGCCAAAATTTGATCGCTGTCGGAGGCGTCAAAAATAATTTACACTTTCTTACTACTCAAAATATATAATGAAGCAAGGGCAAGAAAGGATCGTTCCCACAGAGAGGTCTAGGTTGTCAAATTGTTTCGGTTTCCTATAAATAACACCGGGGTTTTCTGATTTTTATAAACGAAAATAAAATAAAAGCAAAACAATAAAAATTAAACACGCAAATCAAGGATGTGAAAGTATTGGCCATGGATTTCGTCTTCAATCACAAACATGTTTTCAACACAATAACTAGAATTGATATTTTAATCTCAACTTTTATCAAAGGCCCTAGAATACCTTGATCGCAAGAATATCCCGCTAATCTCCTCTTGTCATCAACAAACACATTAAAAGATGTGAATATGAATTCTATCTAAAGGAACAACCTAACGTGTAAAAGCACTAATCAAGTTTAATTCCTAGATGCATTAGGTTCTATGAAATCAAATAATCAAAGCAATCGAACGTGTAAAAGCACTAATCCGATTTAACAAAGGTTATGGTTCACATATGATCATAAGAATATATCACTACAAACTATAATCTTATTTATGCTACTTGCAATCAGGAATTATCACTTTTGCGTATAATAACCCTAATCTAGCAATAAAGATGAAAGCAAACTCAATCGATTCGCGACTCGACTAACAAGCATTCAAATCATGTAACAATATTAATGGTGAATCATAAACGATAATATGAGAGAAAACTAATTTATTGAATTAAAACCCATATTTGGAAATCCAACTTATTCCATAACCAATAATAAAACTCTAGCTCATATTCATGGAGTTCATAACAAGAAGAAAGAGAAAAGACTTCATGTTTGTAAACCCTAGAAAACAAAGTAGAGGCAAAAGATAAGATATAAGATAAAATAAAAGTCTTCTCTTTTATATGTTTCTCAATTTCCATAAAGGATACTCCTTCCAATATTAGGTCTTCTCAAAACCCATCTCCAAGTGGTCCACCAAGCCCATGTGTGAGAAAAACCCATGTACAATTATGTCCAAAAATCCTCGTCGGAAAACTGGTATACTGGCCGAAAATTGGCCGGAAAAGTGGTCGGAAAAATGGCTCAGGTGACCGGCAAAGTCTGCCCGGTCACCGTTCAAACGAGTCGAATCGGCCAAATAGGGTCAACTGATCTAACTCGGTCAAACCGGGACAATCACCGAGTCAGGTATTGAATCAGTTGGTACCAGTCAGATGAGTCAGGTCTGAGTCAAGGCTAACTCAGCTGACATGTTCTAAGCCACAGACCATTTCGCGATGTGCCGTAGGTGTGCTGCATAATGATGATGCATCAAAGCTTCCTTCCAGCCAAGATGGCTGTGCATCTCTTGCAGTTCCAAACCAGCTCATTCATCCTGCAGCTACATAATTCCACCAATCTCAAGTTGCTCTAGACCCATCTCAGTAACATCAACACCATCAGAATTCCAATGCAACAGCAATGCTGCTCTGCAATATCCAGTAAGGTCGCCACAACCTGAGTCATACTTCAGAACTTTAAGCATTCATTTCCTCTTTCATTAATTCAACACCAACACTGCACCCATGTTAGTTCTTGCTCGCACAACCAACTCTCACATTCTTGCGGCTCAACCACCACGCATAACCAAAAGCTTCACTCAAGGCTCAATCTCCCCTGCACTGAATTCTCAACCTAAGCATCACACCGCAACACAACGCAAGTCATATACAGCTGTAGTTCACCATTTCCTGCATCACCAGAATCATCACCACAGACCCATTCTACTTCTTTAACAACTCCATATCACCACCTCTTTCCATCATTTATAGCTCCTCTTCTTCCCTGACTTTCACGACAACCACAATCTTCATAAACTCGAGCCAAGAAACACCATCAGTGTTCGCAAATCATCTCATCTCTGCCCTGCTGCATTGTAAGCCATTCCACTACTGCATTTCCTCCAGCAGCATCATTCCCTTACAACTCCACCAGAACCACTTCATAGCTCACCATCAATTTCATTCTCAAAACCTCCAATCTCTCTTCTTCTGTCACAAACTTCCAGTAGCATCTCACTTTCCCAGCTGCAGCCTTTCCTAGACATAGTCTAGACATTTGAACCACTTGGCAAGAACTAACTTCAGTCATAGCACCTGCAGTTTCATACATTTACTTCTTTCCGGTCTCCTTATCAGTTCCATCTCAAACTGCAGCTCAACTCAATTGGTAACAACAGCTTAACCCTTCCATCCATTCTCTGCAGCTCAGTCGTTCAACTCTCCAATGACTTCACTATAATCAACATGGCACCAATTCAATCACATTCACCATCTCAGGCTCCATTTGCTCTCCAGCTACATCAGCTTTTCAAGTCACTGTGCCAGTCACGACTACTCTGAAGCATGAGTTTCACTTACGCAACAACCTTAACGTCACCTTCTTTTATACAGCCTCAAGCTTCAACCGCCTGCACCCTGAGTTTCACTTACGCAACAACTCAGCTTCCGTCCAATTCAAGCCATTCCCAGCACCATTAACACTGCAACTCACTATTCCATTGCTTCAGCTTCTCACTGCCAGAACTACTTTCACCTGCAATAGTTCACTCATACAGCTGCATCGCCATCAGCATCTATAATTGTTCAACACCCACACATACCACCATTTGAGTTCATAAGCAATTCAAACAATTGAGCCATGGCAACGCCTTCCATTTTCTCCCCGTAATCCCATTGAACCAAAGAGCCAACACAACTTCAAACTTCAAGATCAATAACCCAAATCGACCTTAACCAGCTTCTCCATCTCGCTTGAATATCGACCATTTCAAATCATCACACCCATTTTGAACTATTGTCTTGCTCATCTCCATCTTGCACCGCATTGCACTAAGCCATAACATTACACTCACCACCGCATCACTTGAATTTATCAGCTTACATCTCATTCTCTATCTCGCTTTATATGTGACACCACTCCCATACTTCTCTTCTTCTCAATTCGAGACCAACCCATCTTCTTATTCATCATCAACTGCCTTAAGTAAACCCATTTCCTATAGCTCAGAACCCTTTAATCCATCAATTCCATCATCTTGTTCTTCTCTCAATCGGACAAAGAAGAACTTCAACCACCACTAGCATCATTAATTCGAGACATTCCTTCTATGATACACAAATTCACCTCAAACCCACCGTTAATCGACCAAAGATCTTCAACATAAACTCCTCCATCATCTTCAATCGATATCAAGAACCCTAACTTCTTCAAATCGAGTGGCAATTCTTCACTTCCTACCGCAAATCGCTTTCAAACCTATGTCCTTGAATCTTCTCAAATCTCTCGGTTCAATTTCTCCATTTCTCTAACATTTTCTCGATCTCGATTCAAGAAAGAGCCGTTGCTTTTCTCATTTTCGTGCAAAGAAGAAAGAAATGATTGAGAAATAAATTCTCAATTTAGGTATTGGGGTTGGATCTGGGTACTAATATGGGCCGGCCAATGACATCCCCAGCTAACTTGCATAGGTGCCTTGAGTACCTAACCGGATGCCTTTAACATTTGAATGGGTTTCCCCTTATCCTTAGCTGAAATGTCTTTAGTCCTCCTCCAAAAGAGTTGCCCCTTAACCATGACTTGGCTCCAGATAGTATTCTCCATGAAATGACAATTTTGGTCTTTTTGCTCAAATTGGGTGATTTCTTCTTCTTTTTCTCCGTGCGACTCCAGAGTACCTAATAACTCAAAAACACGCGTAAAGTACATAATTCACAAGAAAAATAGCAAAGAAAGCATAACTACTAGATAGTAAATTAGGTGTTTTAGACACCTATCAGTCATGTAAAAAAATATTGGACAACATAGATATGAATTTCATGCATTTACATAGTTTCCCGATTCCAAGTAATGATCCAGTAAAAAGCTAGAGATGGAGATTTACTATGTGCATGCAAAAGGTTAGTTGTTTGAGTTCGTGAGGCATCATCATCTAAAAACGACAACTTTCATTGCTTCGCTAAATGCTATATCATCTAGATGATAACCCCTATTCTGGTTCAACGTGACCAATGAAGCCATGAATGATCAGGCCACTTTTGGTGAACAAAAATAATCAACCAATCAAGCCTAATTTTTGTTTCCGTTTTAGTCTAAAAGGAAAAGGGCTTACTGTTCATTGAAGGTTATATTCTACCTTTTAAGTGAGAGCGTGGTTGGTTCTTCGTACCAAACTTGTGATATATATATATTCATATCCTCGAGCTCTAAACAAAGTTAAGCAAGGAGTAAGCAGGTTAAATATAGCATTAGGTAGTGGTAGGATTTTCTACATCTACAGTACTAATTTTTGTGTGACTATTGTACACAACAAGAAAATACGTACATACGTACGATCTGTTACACAAAAAATGGTTAACAACTAGTTTATTAGTGCGTAGAGGATATATGTAAAACGGACACCAAAAATAGGAAGGATTGGTGATTTTTCTAGCTGTTAACATTTCAACGTACATTTCTTTAACAAATTTGTCCAGGGCAACGCTGAACAAGTATAACCAGTACCTAGAATTCATCTCTTATAGAGAGAGCCTTTAGGATGATTAAAGCTGCGGATTATATTTTTTCACTGAAAATAGCCGGATCAGTCGTGTGGCTTCATGGGTCAGTTGGACAAGAAGAGGGTTCAAGGGGTTATCCTCTGGATGATACCCTATATTTTATTAGACAAAGGGGACGAAGGTTAAGGCCACGGTTTTATGTCGCCTCTTTCCCACTTTGCTACTCAGAGGATCAAAATATCGCACAACACATTTGT
Source organism: Papaver armeniacum (assembly GCA_023531295.1). NCBI lineage: Eukaryota > Viridiplantae > Streptophyta > Magnoliopsida > Ranunculales > Papaveraceae > Papaver > Papaver armeniacum. Next base: position 114,120 of record JAJJWW010003444.1, read on the forward strand.
TAGTGTGCGAGATGCATTCATTTCCTTAGCCCGCGAGAATGTAGCAGAGGTTGCGTAGAAGGTAGCAGAGCTTGCGAGAATGTAGCAGAGCCTGAGAGAACGTAGCGGGAGCATGAGACAATATGAGCTGTACTCCACTATAAGTGAGATGTCATCCACTATGTAAACACCTATATAAGTGTTGCAATTGGAGGTGCTAGATTAGCACTTAAGTGTTGCAATTCAAAAAAAAAGCGTAGCAAAAAAGTTAACACTAGTTCTCTCTCCTACCAGTTGCTAGCATGTGAACTAGCATGCTAGATAGTTACGTTGAATGATTCACGCTTGAAAACTACCTTTTCGCGGAATGGTTCAAAGACCGAGGGGTTTATTTTTGATCTGGACGGCCGAGATTTGAAGTTACCGAATGGTTCAAATACTGGGCGTTAATGGTTCAGCTTAGCTAGGTCGACGTGGACTGCTAATCTAGCTGCTAGATTAGCACTCCCATAAGACTTAGGAGGAAGTTCTGACTGCTAATCTAGGTGCTAGACTAGCACCCCATAAGACTTAGTCTAAAGAGAAAGGAATGAGAGAGAAAAAGGATATACATTTTTGTAAAGAAAGACACATTTTACAGAGAGAGATTTATTTTCTTTATCATCTTCTTCCCCAAAAAACTAGATCTAGAGCTCTACAAAATATTCATTAATGGAGATTCTAAATGTAATACTTATGTAATTTTAACAATCATAGTGAAAAACCATGGATATATATCACATTGATCGAACCATGTAAAAAATCCTTGTGTCCATTTTACAATTTTAGCACTTTAATCTTTATTTTGATTATGAAATAGATTTAAATCTAGAAAAATATTATAAGGGGTGTGTCGTGGGATTTCCTGCAACTACAGCTACGCCATAAGACTTAGCCTTAAGGAGAGTACAAAGTCTTATGATTTTCTCACAACATTAGAGGCAACTTGCAGCTGTAAAGAGTGAAGCTGTCCATTTTAGACGATGGCGCCTCCGAAGTCAGTAAACGGAGAACAACTAACCTTTTGCATGCAGAATAGAGTACACTTTAGCTTGTTACTGGATCATTATTTGGAATTGTGAAACTATATGTTAAATGATAGAAGTCTTAGCCACATCTTAGTCCCACATTGCTTACCACCTCCTTATGATCCTAATATATAAGGTGTGGAGCCACTCCACTCATTCATGAAGTTCAAGGAGGTACCGCCACCACTAATTACCCTAATGAATTATATGGCAAGGTATCGATGATCTAATATTCTTCTACAGCACCAAGAAGCTTCCTAAGGAACAATCAAACTCCAAAAATAATTATCCTTGATTAAATTACACTTGACCCATTCAGTCCAAATGATAACTTTACCAGAGACAAGGTCCCATTGTGCCTTAAGTTTGCTTCAGCATTAGTAAACTCTAAGTCCTTCACACCCAAGCCACCTTCCTCATAAGGGTGACACACATTAACCCAGTTGATATGACTATATATGATTTTTCCCTATATTTGGACCATCCCAAAGAAACCTTTTCAATTTAGTGTTGAGCTCTTTTATGAATCTCTTGGGAAGCACAAAACAAGAAAACCAAAAGTAAATCATCCCAGCCAACACAGCCTTAATGAGTAAAGCTCTACCAGGATAAGCTAAGTAAATAGTCTTCCAAAATTTAATCATAGCATTAACTTTATTAAGAAGAGGAATGTAGTCCTAATAAGATAGTCTTGTAGAAAGCAGAGGGACTCCAGATACCTGGCTGGTAGCTCACCTTTTGCATAACCCAAGCAAATAACAATTTGGTCCAAAACTTCATCATCCACAGCTGAGGAATAAAGAGAAGTCTTTTGTTTGTTCATGACTAAGCCTAAACAACTACTAAATTGCTCAAGAGCACATTGTAAACTCTCAGCTGCTTTCACAGTCCCCTTTAAAAACACCAAAACACAGCATCAGGAAAACATAAATGGGTTAACCTGGTTAGTTTGCATCTTGGATGGAAACCAAATCTTTGAATATTCACTTGGTGGAGTAGAATAACACTAAAGATTTCCATAACCAAGACAAATAAATAAGGTGAAAGAGGAAAACCCTTCCTTAGACCTCTATTGGCACCAACAAACCCATATGGGGAGCCATTAACCATAACATAAAATTGAGAAGTAGAGAAGCATAAAGAAATCCAATCAATAAGTTTAGGAGGAAAACCAACTATTTGCAACACCCAGACTATGGCCTCCCAACTCACTGTATCATAAGATTTTTTCAGATCAACCTTTAGAGCACATCTTGGAGTTCCCTTGTCTCTATGATAATTCCTAAAAATCTCATGTGCCACCATTATATTGTCTTGTATTGATCTCCCGGAGATAAAAGAAGATTGATTAGGGATAATTAAACCAGTTAGAACATCAGAAACTAGAGAGGGATAAAATCATAGATAAAAGATAAAATTTTAGTGATACACTTGTAGGTGACATTACAACAAAAAATTGGTCTAAAATAATAAACAAGAGAGGGATTTTCAATTTTAGCACTAAGAGTAATGAAAGTGTTATTTACCGTTGTAGATAGTGAAATTTGGATAAGGGGAAAAAGTGTCATTTCAAGACCATAGACGAAACTCAACTCTCACAGGAGAGATTAAGCCCTTGGTCCTCAAGGCACCCTTAGAAAATATTTCTAGTATACGTCCCCGCAAGAAACTACTGTTCGTGATGACGTGACTCCTAGCGCACATCCTCGACGAGATATTGCTGGTCATGTAGGTTTTGTAGAGCGTAAAACGTCCCCGACAGACTTCTGAACCGTAACACCCATAATTCCAGTATGCCTTCGCGAGACGCGGCTGATTGTGATGCCATGATTGTTAGTATACATCCTCGAAGAGATACTGCTGGTCATGTAGGCTCTGTAGATGCGTAAAAATGTCCCCGACGGACTTATGATCCAGAGCAGAGATATGCATGTCTTATGTAAGCATGACTCATCCTATTTGAGATCAAGGACTTATTCCTAGTACATCATCGTGAGATACACTAGTCATGTCTACTATAGGCTCTGACTCGACTTACTGGAGGTTTCCGAATAATTTCTAACATCCTTTCGAGATACACCGGTTTTGTCTGCCCCATCGATGAACATAGTTGATTCTTAACACATCTCTGTAAGATACGCCGGTCAAAGATAAGTGATCCAAAGTCTCACAGAGACATTAATCGAGCGTCCAAATCCTTTCCTATCTCTTCAGGACGAGTCCCCAGCTAACCACAAAGATATTCAGAGCCGTTAGAAAAATCTTCGTAGAGATTTTGATCCGTCTTCAAAATCTCGGAGAGATTCACACCTCTCTACAAAATCTCGTAGAGATTCAATCTCTTCGCAAAATCTTGGAGAGATTCAAATCTTTTGAGAAAATCTCGTAGAGATTCAAATATCTCGCGAAATCTCGGAGAGATTCAAATCTTTTCGCAAAATCTCAGAGAGATTCACATTTCTCTGCAAAATCTCGGAGAGATTCAAATCTCTCTGCAAAATCTCGGAGATATTCAAATCTTTTCGTAAAATCTTGGAGAGATTCAAATCTCTCTGGAAAATCCCGGAGAGATTCAAATCTCTTCGCAAAATCTCTCTGCAAAATCTCGGAGAGATTCAAATATCTCCTCAAAATCTCAGAGAGATTCACATGATAGGAACACGTCTTACCTAGGGATCAAGTCTATTTCTCATCCTCTCAAACACACTCACGGATAGTAAATTGAGCCTGAACTATACATGTTTATCCAAAAACGTGGATAAGCTCTCTTGAGATCCGCATGCTCAACAAAGGGACCCACAAGCAATAACGGGGTCTCCACATGACATATATGACCGACCATGGAGAGAGGGAGATCGGTCTCACCTCCTTTCACACTCTACACACGATTCCCCGAGGCATTCTATGCCTTTTCATGTGACTCATCATAGTCATTCTCACAAATCAGAGAATATCTCTCTATCTTGGCCAACTCGGTTAAAGAGAATATTTCTCTCTCTACACATCATCATAAAGGATGACCCAGCTTCACAAAAATGAGGAGATAACAATTAGGGTTTTGGTCTGGAGGTCTATGTCACGTGTGAGAAATACCCGACCTATTTTTCACCGTAGAAGAGAGTAAAGTCGGTGGAATATAAAGAGATAAACTCAACCTGGTTTATCTCTAATTATTCCAGAAGAGACGAGAGAAATGCTCCGTACGGCACGACAAGCAATCCCTATCTTCAACGACTTGAGATTACAGAATTCGGCTATAAATAGGCCATGTATTTCTCCAAGCTGACAGATCTTTCTGATAACCTCTCAGAGCAATTTTTTTTTAAACCCTAGAATTCTCTGATCTCTCTCTTCATCTGCTTCCCTCCCTAAGACCATCCCTAAACCTCCATCCTTGTGACTGAAGCATCCTCCGAACGGACACTGTGCGTAGTTTAGACGAAGACTGTCCGTGCTCAACCTTCTGAAACTCACTTTCAAAACCCTAGAATCCCATCTCTAGACTTTCACCTATTTTAGGTAACTAAAACCTCTTTAAGTATTTTAGATTTAGAGAAAAAAATTTGAATAGCTGCAACAACATCATCAGCTACAACATCCCAACATGCTTTGAAAAAATGGATAAAAAACCCATTTGTCCCTGGAGCTTTGTTAGATCCAATTGAAGCTTAAGCAGTGATAACTTCCTCTATAGAAACATCCTTTACCAGCTCAGACATATAATCTTGATTAACACAACAAGGAATATTAATATTTTCAAAATTGCAGCTTTGATCACCACCACTTATTTGGGAATCAAACAAAGAAGAAAAGAAAGACACACATTCATTTGCAATAGAAATATCATCCTCAAGTTTTTCATTTTCATTATTATAAAGAACAAGAATGTTATTTCTTGACCTCCTCTCCTTTAAATAATTATGAAAGAAAGACACATTGGAGTCTCCCAAATGCAACCATTAATTATAGAATTCTGTTTAGCTTCAGCCTCCTCATATCTTCTTAACTTAGCATAATCCTGCACATAGACCTTTTCCCTTCTATCTAAATCTTTATTTAGGGGTTGTTGTTGTAACAACTTTTGAGTAGCATCTAAAACTTCCTTTGATTGAATAACCTAAGCAAAAATAGCCTTGAATCTTTCTTTTTCCACAAGCTTATACTCTTCTTTGCTCTCTTAAGTTTAGTCACTAAGATGGTAAGATCATTGTAAAACCTAAGGGGTAGGGGGTAGGGGGGAGAGGGGATGCCTTCTCTTCTCAAAAATATAAATAACACAAGGAGAATGGTCAGAAATCCCTTGAAGAAGAAACTCAGCAGAAATTTTTTGGAAATACTGAATCCACTCAATATTGACTAAACCCTTGTCAATTTTTGATCTAATAATACCCCCGTGTTGCTGACAATTTGACCAATTATAGAAACAACCAGTGAAAGGAAAATCAAACAAGGGAGAAACATCAATACAATTTTGAAAATCAACATAATGGTAGTTCATCACTTCAGCCCCTCCTACCCTATCATTAGGATATAACAGAGAATTGAAATCTCCTAGAACAACCCAAGGTTTACTATTGAGACTAGCAAAAGAGTCCCATAGTATAACTCTAGAAAGATAATAGTTTTCCCCATACACCAAGAACAACAACCCACAGCCGCTAACTGAACAAAAGTAGCATAAAATTGAACTTTGAATGATAAAAAATATCAACAAAATAGCTTGAGTGGAAGAATGAATCAAAGAGACCTGAATCACAAAAGGATCCCTAACAACACACACTACTCTACCACAAGAACTAATATAATTATTATGTAAGAACCTCCAAGTAGGATTTATATTATTTCTAATTATACTTTTATTCATTTCTTGAACATGAGTTTCAAGATCCCAATTATAATATCATCATTATGTAAATTATTTCTAATTTACAATCCTGAAGTCCTCCTCCATCAAAACTGCTTGAGAATGAACATTATCATCAACAATCATTTCCTCCTCAGTTGAACTAGAACCATATTCCCTAGTGTCCCTGCCTCTTTTTGTGGACTTAGTGATCCATCCCTCAACATCAATAGTCACAGTAGGTTTCTTTGGAATCCATTTCACTGTCTTAGGAGGTTCTACCACCTTCTTACGACACCTTGAAAGAGAATGCCCAAAAGTTTTACAATCCATACACCTTGGTTGCTTCCAAGTATACTCCACCTTGACTTAAATTCTATCTTTACCATCAATCACCAGAGGAATGATAACAAGAAAATCACAGTCAAGACTAATCTCAACACACACTCTTGCATAACTCATCCTAGTTTTATTAAGTGTTTGTTTGTCCATCATAATAGGGACCCAACAATACTTGTCATCATACTCAACCCCTTTAGCATTCCACATATAGAGAGGAACATTCCTTAGATTCAACCAGATGGGAATAGTTCTCAGCTCTTCCATATCTAGTTCAATAGTTTTATACCAAGGTCTAATAATGAATAAATGATTGAGAATATAGATTGACCCATGTTCAAGACCTTGAACACGATCCTATTCATTATCAAACTCAAACAAAAAAAAATTATCACCGTTAACGGTTACCTTCAAGTTTCCTTTAGGTTTCCAGACTTTGATAACAACATTACGAACCACATAATAAGAAAGTCATCTTCCAACGAAAACCCCTACAACCATATCCTCACATTTATGGATCTCTTCTCGAAACACTGATGAGGATACTGGAGTAATCCTCTCACCATCAACCATTTGAAGGGGGGGGGGGGGGAACTTCATCGAAGCTTCAGGATTCATCTCTTGTTTCCGCGGGAGGAGAGTAGAAGCCCAAGTTTTAGACAAAGGCTTACTAGGAGGAAATTCTTCAAAACCAGGAAGTATCAAACAATCACCATCCGATTCACAAATAGGATCAGATATAGGAAAATCTTCCCTAACAGAGCCTTCTACCCCCTGTGAAGAAGAAGATAGATGCAAATTTGATTTTGAGACCATCATACTTGAAAACCTCTAATGAATTAGAGCAAATGAACCATGGATTTGAGATAAAACTAGGATCTGAGATGAGAATGACGAACAAAACCAATCTTGACTTTTGGTCAAAATCGCCCGACCAAATTCAAGATATCCCTAGGCACCTCAATTATTTCAGATGGATTATAAACAATTCAGATGTTTGGTTCATGCTCTTCTGTTAAAATAATATAGGTGAGAAGTATACACATTTCAGATATTTTTCATGATAAGAAAACTTTTTCATGAACCAATGTTAGTATTGCTTTCATGATTGGGGAAACGTAAACCCCTCAAACAAATAAACGTAAATATGGAAGCCCTGGTCAGTCGATTGCACAAGTCTTAAAGCGCAACAAAATTGAAGTTATAATATAGGTAATTCCTCGAAGAAAAAGAAAAAAGTTATCTACACAATATCAGCAGGTTTTTGCTTAGGCTAAGTCCTATGGGCTAGATTCGACTGCTAGATTAGCCAAAAAGTGTTGCAGTTCAAAAAACAAAGTGTTGTGTATTTGTTAACAACACTAGTTCTCTCTCCTAGCATTTGCTCGCAGTTGAAGTAGTAGCGAGATAGTTGGCGCTGAATGGTTCAACGCAGCAAAAATCACCTTTTCGCTGAACCATTCAGCACTGGATGGTTTTAAATAAATGTTTCATGGAGAGAGGAACGTATTATAATTATATATATGAGTCCTACACACGTCATAGCTATTCACACGTCTTACACTGTCCCAAAGAAGTAGACTATGTCAGTGTGAAGTGCAAATGGTGCAAATGTTAATGGTGATTAAAAAATGGTCCATAGTATCCTACACAAGTCATTGCCCCAATCAATAATGTGGTGCAAATGGTGCAAATGTTAATGGTGATTAAAAAAATGGTTCATAGTATCCTACACAATTCATTGCCCCAATCAATAATGTGGAAGAGAGTGATGGATAGAGGAACGTGATGTGATTGTTCCTGAAAACAATTTTCTTTGAGGGAAGAGTGAAAAGATGGAAAGGAAAATGATAATGTTTAGTTGTTTTGGAAAATAAAATTGTGTGGCATTGTTTGGTTCAGCGAAGTCAACTAGTTGACTTGTCAAGCGTTGTTTGGTTCAGCGCCCAGTACTATTTTATTATGTGAATAGCATGCTACATTAGAACGTGGACTGCTAATCTAGCTGCTAGATTAGCACACCATAGGACTAAGCCTTATGGCCTCTCCTGCTTGGGGGCTTGATGCAAATAGTGCACCTGCATATTGGATGATGTTGTGGATGCTTGTTGCCGGTTTTCAGAAAGGCGGTATCCAATTCTCCCAAGTTCTCTTCAGACCTCTCGATTTGTATCCAATTCGCCCAAGTTCTCTTCAGACCTCTCGATTTCTTATTTCTTTCAAACCTCTCTCATAAGGCTTCCAATGAGACAAAGCTATTCACGTGGGGAAATGCACTAAGAAGGCATAACTTCCTATTCACAACATCCACATCCCAAAGTTGTATCACCGTATTTGCTTTTGGATCATAACAATAAAGCGTCGAAAGTTGGTGCACAAAGAGGACTTCATTTCTCTTTGTAATTAATACAGCCTAGAGCGGGATACTTGCGATACATTCCCCCGTTCAATGAGTCTTATGGTATACTGAAGTTCATACTCCAACTATCCCCATTGTATTTTTCTCCAGAGACCATACATCTAGAAGATTATCTTTTCTCCTATGATGACGTACGCTCAAATTCTCTCTCAATGCTCGCAGCGTGTAATCATTATTGCGCCAAAGCCTGCGGAAGCGTTAGGTTTGCACTACTACGAGGTATCTCAATATCACCAAGAACACAATCTCACACACAAGAAGAACAAGTATTTAACGAGGTTGAATCCTCGGGAAGGAATAAGCAATTTTATATATCACCATATAGGTTGGAATATACAAAGCCTAAGCAGAGAAGAAGAGAACTCTTACTAAATCTGTGTGTTTTCTCTAGTTCTCTATATGGCTATTTATACACATCGGCAGGGATTTGGACACATTCCTTAACAAGGATTACTTTCCTACAAGTATAGGGTTTCCTAACTTAGCTCTAAGAGACAAACCTCTTAAGCTGCTATACTTAGGACATAAGTACTTGGTTTCCTTAACCAACTAGATTTCCTAATCTAGACCTTGACCGACCTACCAACAATTCTCCACCTCGGCTCATGCATTCATGCATGAGACGATCAATAGATAAAATCACCTCCATCTTCCAACGTCGATTGAACCATCACTGGCTGCCTACGTATCCTCAATAGGAATCAAACCCGACCGTAGTTCTCTAAAATGACCTTGCTAGAAGATCTCCACCAGGTTCCTAAGAACCTATACCCCGAAAGGGCCTTTCACCAAACCGGAAGGATGTGGATCAATTTTGAACAATGTCGAAACTTGATCCCAGATACTACTTTAGTCAACATATCAGCTGGATTGTCTTTGGTATCGATCTTCACAAGTAGAATGTCTTCTTCTTCAAGAATTTCTCTCACAAAATGAAACCGTACGTCTATATGTTTGGTTCTAGCATGATGCACTTGATTCTTAGCCAAATAAATTGCACTTAGACTATCACAATGCACAGGCAGTTGGTCTTGCACAACTCCTAAGTCATCTAGCAAACCTTGTAACCATATAGCCTCCTTAAATGCCTCTGTCACTGCCATATACTCCGCCTCCGTAGTTGAAAGCGCCACAGTAGACTGCAATATTGATCTCCAACTAACTGGTGCTCCTTCTATGGTAAATACATACCCTGTAGTTGAACGTCTCTTGTCCAAATCACCAGCATAGTCAGAATCCACATACCCAACACACAACTGATTGTTTTTTCTATCCTTCACAAACTCCAAGCCAACATCAAATGTACCATAAAGATACCTCAAAATCCATTTCACAGCATGCCAGTGTCCCTTACCAGGACAATGCATATAACGACTGACCATACTAACTGCATGTGAAATGTCAGGCCTTGTACATACCATCGTATACATCAAGCTACAAATAGCCTCAACATATGGGACTTGGGCCATATACATTCGTTCTTATTTAGTAGTGGGAGACATACGAGCATTCAACTTAAAATAAGCAGCAAGGGGAGTACTTACGGATTTAATTACTTCGTAGACACCAAATTTCTGTAACACTTTCTTCAAATATGCCTTCTGAGACAAACAAACCTTACCCTTCTCTCTGTCACATTGAATCTCCATACCAAGAATCTTCTTAGCCTCTCCCAGATCTTTCATCTCAAACTCAGATGACAACTTGCACTTCAAATTATCGATCTCTTTCTTGTTATTCGATGCTATCAGCATATCATAGACATACAAGAGCAAATATATGAAAGACCCATCACGTAGCTTCTTGAAGTATACACAATGGTCATAGTGACTTCTTGTGTATGTTTGGCCTATCATAAACTGGTCAAATCGCTTGTACCATTGTCTTGGAGACTGCTTCAGCCCGTACAACGATCTATTTAGTTTACAAACACAATCTTCTTTTCCAGCAACCTTGAACCCACTCGGATGAGTCATATAGATCTCCTCTTCTAGATCACCATGTAAGAACGCCGTCTTAACATCTAGCTGAACTAGGTCTAAATCATATTGTGCTACCAAGGCCAACAAAATACGGATTGATGAGTGTTTTACCACCAGATAGAACACCTCATTGTAGTCAATCCCTTCTTTTTGGGCATAACCTTTTGTAACTAACCTTGCCTTGTAACGTACTTGATTCACCGAAGATCCTTCTTTCTTAGCATATACCCACTTGCACCCTATGGCCTTCTTACCGTTCGGAAGTTTCATAAGAATCCATGTGCCATTCTTGTAAAGAGACTCCATCTCGTCCCCGCATTGCTTCTTCCCATTCTTTACACTCGCACCGCGTACAACTTCTAAATAGGAAGTAGGAGTACCATCTTCAACAATCTGGTAATGCATAAGCAATGTAATCATTCATCCAACCAAGATTCTTGGTTGATCTTCTCGGTTTGCTGGTTGCTATGGTCTCCGTGACCGTATCTTCTGTATCTTCTACTGACTCTTGTTCCTCTTCCTCAATAATGTCACTATCATTTGGAACTTCAGTAGTTACCTCTATTGTAGACCCAATGTCTTCGGAAGTATTCTGAACAAATACAGACTTAATTGGAATTGGTGGAGTTGCATCAATCTCCACCTGCTGCAAAGGCTCATTAGTATTGGTGCTTCTATTCTCCACCTGCCGAGAACCCCAAGACTTTACCATAGACATCTCATCAAATGTGACATCTTTACTCATGACTATCTTCTTATTAACTGGATTCCAAATCTTGAACCCTTTTACTCCACTTTTCATACCTACAAAGATTCCTTTCACGGCACGACTATCAAGCTTGTTTTCAGTAACATGATACCACGCAGTACAACCAAAGATATGAATTGAGTCATAATCATAAGCTGGTTTACCAAACCAATTCTCCATAGGAGTTTTACCTTCTAATACAGCTGATGGCAACCTATTAATAAGGAAGCACACATATGTAACTGCCTCAGCCCAAAACGCTTTACCTAATCCAGGATTAGATAACATACATCGTACCTTCTCCAGCAAAGTACGATTCATGCATTCAGGTACCCCATTCTGTTTCGGTGTCTTCTTAACTGTGAAGTGCCTCTTTATCCCCTCATCCTGACATACTTGCAAGAACGGATCACTCTTGTACTCTCCACCATTGTCCGAACGTAGTAGTTTGATCTTTCTGCCAGTTTGAGTCTCAGTTACCTTTTTCCACCTCACAAAGATTTCTAGGACTTTATCCTTATGCCTCATGGCGTACACCCATACGCTCCTAGAATAATCATCAATGAATGACACAAACCAATGTTTCCCTCCCAATGATGCATTCTTGGAAGGACCCCAAACATCTGTGTGAACATAGTCAAGAACTCCACTAGTATTGTGGATAGTTGTGCCAAAGCTTGTTCTTGTTTTCTTGCCATTAACACAATGTTCACAAAATTATAACTTGCAGGCAATAATACCTTTCAACAAGTCTTGTTAATCAACCTATGCAACGACTTCTCACCTGGATGTGCAAGTCTCATGTGCCATAGCTTTGTCTTATCGGTAGCTGCACTCTCGTTGTGTTCAGAAATAGACACATCTCATGTTGTTGTACTCCCAATCAAGTAGTACAAGTTATGATGACGTGTGCCTTTCATGATTACCATAGATCCAGAGATTACCTTTAGAATACCATTTTCAGCGACTATCTTATAGCCCTTAACTTCTAAAGTTCCAAGTGAAATCAGATTCTTCTTTATGGCAGGTACAAATCTTACCTCCTTCAGCTCTCTAACCATACCATCATGCATCTTGATACGGACACTACCAATCCCAATCACCCTACAGGTATGATTGTTTCCCATACGTACTTCTCCATCAAGCTCTTCAAAACTTAAGAACCAGTCACGATATGAACATATATGATATGTTTCTCCAGTATCTAATACCCATGTACCATCTGTAATAGCACAAGCTGATGGTGTCACAGTTAGCGAGAAATCAGAAGCATTATCTGATTCTTCATTACCTTTTGCAATGTTCACCTCGGTCTTGTTGTTATCTCCTTCTCTTTCCTTATGCATAGGAAAATCCTTAGCCCAATGACCAAAGTCATGGCACCAAGCACACTTATCTTTCTGCAGTCACGTCCTACTCTTAGAACGTCCTCTACCTTTACCATAACTACCATTCTTCTTTCTCCTGTCTATTGAACGACCTCTTGCAAGAAGCAAGTCATTGTTAGCTTCACTTTCAAGGTCTTCACGATCCATCTTCCTGAACTCCTCACTACGCAATGCTGTAGTGACCTCTGTGTATGTCATCTGGTCCTTGTCGTGCATTAATGCTTTAATCACGGGTTCATACTTTTCAGGAAGAGAATTTATCAGACACAAAGCTTGTTCCTCGTCGTTGATCTTCTCATCGTAGTTAACCAACTCAGCAAGAAGTTTATTATATGAATCTAGGTGCTCGGTTAAGGTTGCACCTCTCTTCATTTTATAGCGATACAAATTCCTTTTAAGATGTATCATATTGGCCACGTTCTTCACAAGGTATTCCTTCTCAAGATTTTCCCAGATCCTTAGTCAAGTCTCGTCATCGATAATTAACTCTTCTTTAGCAGTTGCTAAACACCCTCGTATCGAAGCAAGACATAATTTATTCATCTTGTTCCACTGCTTTTCAGACATCTCCGGGCTGACCTTCTAGAGCTTCTTCTAGGTCAAGGTGGACAAGAGCATCCATTACGTCAAATTTCTCCATAAACCAAAGTTATTGGTTCCTGTAAACTTTTCTACCTTGAGTTGTGATCTATGTGAATGAAGTATTTCTTCTTTTGTTTCTTTATCTTTATTTGTGGGATCCGAATGTTCTCCTAAAGGATTTTTTGGATCTTCTTCCCCGTCAACCATTGTTCAAATATAGATAAAAAACAGAACCTTTGAGAATTACCTCAAGCAATCTTCAAAAAAATACCTTCACTTCAACTGGAATTCGAGTACTCGTATCCAAGAGCGTCTCCTTGCTCTGATACCAATTGTTGCGCCAAAGCCTGCGGAAGCGTTAGGTTTGCACTACTACGAGGTATCTCAATATCGCCAACAACACAATCACACACACAAGAAGAATAAGTATTTAACGAGGTTGAATCCTCGGGAAGGAATAAGCAATTTTATATATCACCGTATAGGTGGAATATATAAAGCCTAAGCAGAGAAGAAGAGAACTCTTACTAGTTCTGGTGTGTTTTCTCTAGTTCTCTCTATGTCTATTTATACACATCAATAGGACTGTACATATTCCTTAAAAAGGATTACTTTCCTACAAGTATAGGGTTTCCTAACTTAGCTCTAAGAGACAAACCTTTTAAGCTGCTATACTTAGGACATAAGTACTTGGTTTCCTTAACCAACTAGATTTCCTAATCTAGACCTTGACCAACTGACCGGTTTTCAGCCGACACAAATATAAATTACATTTTCTTACTACTCAAAATATAAATATAGCAAGGGCAAGAAAGGATCGTTCCCACAGAGAGGACTAGGTTGTCAAATTGTTTCGGTTCCCTATAAATAACACCGGTAGTTTTGTGATTTTTATATAATAAATTAAATAAAACAAATAAAGAAATAAGCAAACAAATCAAATCAAGGATGAGAAAGTATTGGTCATGGATTTCGTCTTCAATCACAAACATGTTTTCAACACAATAACTAGAATATTTTAATCTCAACTTTTATCAAAGCCCCTAGAATACCTTGTTCGCAAGAATATCCCGCAAATCTCCTCATGTCATCAACAAACACATTAAAAGATGCGAATATGAATTCTATCTAAAGGAACAACCAAACGTGTAAAAGCACTAATCAAGTTTAATTCCCTAGATGCATTAAGTTCTATGAAATCAGGCTAATCAAAGCAATCGAACGTGGAAAGCGCACTAATCCGATTGAACAAAGGTTATGGTTCATATGATCATAAGAATATATCACTACAAACTATAATCATATTTATGCTACTTGTAATCGGGAATCTATCACTTTGCATAACAAATCCTAATCTAGCAAGAGAGATGAAAACAAACTCAATCGATTCGCGACTCGACTAAATAGCATTCATGGTGAAAACAAACTCATATTCATGGAGTTCATAACAATAAGAAAGAGAAAAGACTTCATGGTTCTAAACCCTAGAAAATAAGTAGAGACAAAAAGATTTAAAGAGATTGGCTAAAAGATATATCCCCTTATAAGTTGTAGAAGACTTTTCCTTTTTATAGCTTTTCCTCTCTTCCAAAACTAGGTCAAGCCCCAAGGGTCCAATAGATAGAAGTCCACCAAGCCCATATGTGAGGAAAACCCATGTGAAAATATGTCCCAAAAGCCGTCGCCGGAAAATTGGGATTATGGACGGAAATCGGCCGGAATAGTCGCCGGAAAGTATCTCAGGTGACCGGCAAAGTCAAACCCGGTCACCGGTCAACGGGTCAACTCGGTCGGGTCAACGGGTCAACTCACTGAGTCAGGGAGAGTCAGAACTGAGTCAGATCACATTCAACTATCTCTTGGCTAATTGGACTGAGTTGTCAGGCCTTGAGCCATTTGCACAGGCCATAATCTGTGTTGCACCAAGATGGTGCATCAGTGCTTCCCTTCCAGCCATCACCAGCTCTCGCACCTCAGTATAATGAAAGAACAAATCCTTCCACTCAATGCCGGCCATTCATTCCTCCACAAGTGCTCCCACTACAGTGCCATAGCTAGCTAGCCATTTCCACTTCTTTGTCTGCAACACAGACTTAACTTTCTCCCCCAACTGCAACTTTGGTTAATCCATAGTCGACTCTGAGCTAGCATCACAACACAACCAGTCACTTAAACTCAACCTCCTGTAACACAGCTCCATTTCCTCTTCATGGATCATTCCCTTGTAATAATCAGCTCAACAGTCATAACATCACCATCTGAATCTCACAACCACAAATCCTCCAAATCTGTCTCGCAACCTTGCAATCTCAGCTCAAACCGCTGAACTCCACAGCCTTCACATCCAATTGGTAGAAGTCAATCACAACCACCAGCTCTAACAGCTCCATCCAAGTCTGAATCAAACTCAACCAAATCCATATGACTTCGACCATTCTGCGAGTCCATAATCCAGTCCTGCAATCACTGCAATTCATTCATCAGCACCTGCATTTTCGCAGAACACACACACAGTCCATTGCACATGAACTCAATTCAAACACCACTTGTAGCTTATTTCTGTAGTCTCAGCAGCTGTAACTTCCTTCACTTTCCATAGCTTCTTATCTGCAGCCGCTCCTAGCCAACCATCTTTGCTGCCAAACTTTGTCAATTCCAGCTGCAACTCCTCATTATTCTCCACTGCCATCTTCCCTGGAAACAACATCACCAAATGGCTGCACACCCGCAATCTCCCATTTTCACAGCTCCAGACTCCAATCATCACCAGCTTGCATCTCAGTACCACCATAGTCATGTCACCTGGCCTAACATTCATTTAAGTCATCATATACCCATAGCACCAATTCCATCCAATTCCTTGCTGTAATTCGAGCTCAACCCAGTACTTGAGCTTCACCAGCATCTGCAATTACAACTCATCTATTTCCATAGCTCAAGCCATCTCAGTAGCAGCAACAATGACCAGTTTAGCTCAGAAACAACAAACATCACTTCAGTTCTGCAACACTGCACCTAAGTCTCCACCATTGAACAGCATCAACACCAGTTGCCAAGTCATTAACCAGAACTGCAACTGCGGCTTCAGCATGCCATTCTGCTCAGCTCAATTCCATTACACCAATACCAAACCACCAACTTCACAACATAACCGCACTAATCCTGCAATCTTCTGTAACTTCATAACCACTTAACTCAGGCCACAACTATGCAATTGCACCTAAGAAAATTCCATCTGAGCTGCAACTTCAGAGCAACACCAATGAGTGCAAATCTTCACCAGAAACCCCTAATTTTCTCAGCATCTTCTTATCCTTCTTACTGAAATCCATGGCAACGCAGATTCATCCCTCAACTTATCATTGGAGCATCTCAGCACACACACGGTCCATCAGGTCTAACAACATCTCCCTGAGTTCACCATAGAACGAACACTAACAGTGGCGTAATCTTCTTCATTTCATTCTCATAATTGAAATCACATAAACCCATCTAATCTTCTTCAGAATCAAACCCAACTGCTCAAATCTCTTCATCAATTTCTCCACCAGAAGCTTACTCCTCTCTGAATTCATCACAAACCCCTTATTTGTATTTCATCATTTCTCAAGATTCAGTGACTGCAACTTTGTTTCTTCTTCCTGAATTCAACCTGAAACCCATTTTCTCAACAGCAAACCCTAGTTCTTCATCTGATCTATTTAACCTCTCATCTTCGAATTCTTCTTTAGCAACAGCTTCTTGTAACAAATTCAAATAAAACCCCTCTCAAATCCTTTCATTCCTCATGAATCATCTCTCTGATTTTCATTCTCAATTCGGACAACATTAGCATAAGTGATATCGGGGGAAGATGACTGAGAAAATGATTTCTCAGTCATAGGGTTAGACTATATCCAAGGGACAGATGGCACCCATCAACTTGATGAGGGTGGCCCTGAGTAAAACTGATATCTGCTTTTAACAGTTCTTTTTGGACTTTTGGCTGGTTGTCCCTTATCTTTGGCTTGGCTCCCAGCATCACTTGCCTGCGAAATAATGATTCTGCTCTTTATGCTCAAAATGGATGCTTTCTCCTTCTTTTGCTCCAAATGACTCCATTGCACCTAATAACTCAAAAATACGCGTAAAGTACATAATTCACAAGAAAAATAGCAAAGAAAGCGTAACTACTAAAGTAAATTAGGTGTTTTAGACACCTATCAGATTCCCCCACACTTAGACTTTGCTAGTCCTCGAGCAAATCAAATTAAACTAAAATTCATACAACTCCGTGTCGTCGAGGCTACAGTCACTTTTAGCATAAATAACAAGCCTTTAAACCACTAGGTGTCCCTAGTGGACGAGTTATAGTCTCGTGAGGGTTTACTAGAGATATACCAACAAAACCTACTTTTCCAACTTACTAGTTTTCCGAAATGATAGTATCCAAGCGCTAAGAAGACATAGAGATTCTGTACACTAGTCATAAGAAGTTAGACACATAAATGAACACAATCTCATCCTTAAAAGTTGAGAGAGAAATAACCATCCCTTCTCGACAAAAATTCGGGTTCGGAGTGATCAAAAGTCTCGACTCTGCCTCACAAGAAAGGGTTTTATGAAGTTGCTCTCAATAATAAACAGCTCTTTATGGGTCACACATGTGTCCAGGTAGGAATGAAGAGAGAATCCTGCGACACATTGAATGGTAGGAAGGTAGAAACCCTCCGAATGTTTTGAAAACCCACATCTTTTATAATTTTTGAAAACCCATTTTTCTGACGATCTCTTCGAAAGGAAATCAACCACTTAACGAAGGTGGGAATATGCTTACTTACCTCGTTATCTATTCGGCGTGCAGCTAGCACCACTCTCACAGCATCCATAGAAACGTCTTCGGTCTTCAATCGGTGTCTTCATCTTCGTCTTCGGTCTTCAACTCTTGATGATAACTCTTGAACTTCGTATAATCTTGACAATATAACTCTTTTCCTCAAATTCCTTGTTGCTTGAAACTTCATTATAGATATTCCTTCTTTCCATTGGCTTTATTGAAAGAATACAAAACTAAAAACAAACCAAAATATAACACAACAAATTTTTCTTGTTTTTTTTTTTCAATTTTTTTTTTTTTGAGACAAGGGAAAAATAAAATACAAATAAACAATAAAAATAAAAATACAAGTACAAAGGCCGTGGTGTAAGTACTTTACCGCTTGATTCTTCACAACTTGTATGTCTCGATATCATAAACTTCTCGAACTCTCATCTTTATAATCCTCGCTCATGTACATATGTCTTCAACTTGTAAAAATTCTGCTCCTTGTCTTGTTGCTTGTAAACCTTGAACGTCTTCAACTTTCCTTCGAATTTGTGATGCTCCTCTTGTTGATGATGATGGTGTTTCTATGGACCTGTTGGTGTAGAGAGAGATAAGGTGGATGTTGCTAATGCGAACAAGATTACAAGTGGTATGTAAGTTAGCAATTCGATGTCACCATCATGATTGATAAAAATAGCACTCAAGAGATCAAAATAGTGTTTCTATGGTGGGAGGTTGGACAGCTCACCATTCTCGCCGGAATTAACGTACGGTGACACACACTCTAAAAGCACAAATTTAGACAGGTACAAAGAATTGAAGGTCGATGCCTCACATTATGTAACATGGGTAGTCTCCACTATAGGGGATCACTACTCTAATACCGAATTCAGTCTGCACCTTATTTGCCACTGGCATGGTTAAATCCAACTTTAACTCTTATACAATTAAGAAACCCGATCATGTTCTCTGTCATCTCTAAGTTCAGTCACTAGTATGAGATTCTCGATATAATCTTAGCGACATGTATACTATGTGACTCTAAATTAACTACAAGTTGGAGTTTTCTTATTCACTATTTACACAAAAGTTGAAAATTTGAAAAATTTACAACGCAAATGCTTAACCACTCCCCCACACTTAAAATTTACATTGTCCTCAATGTAAATTGAATCGTCCAAAGAAAGTCAAGGTGGGAAATCATATAACAATATGCGACAAGAAAAAAAAAACTAAAAACAAAAGAAAAACTAAAAGATAAGAGATACAAAACCTATGGGTTGCCTCCCATGTAGCGCTTGGTTTAAAGTCGTCAGCCCGACTATATCCTTGCAAGATTCATTCCCTATTTACTAACAATCTGAAAAGTTGAGGATCCTTCCATAGAACCTGTTTTGCAAACACTAGCTTCACACAAATATTAGTAATATAAAACAGAAACGAAGCTATTAACCGATAAAAGCTTCCCCACACTTATTCTTGTCCACACTTGGAAGTGTATAAAGAATATAGACGTTTGAGTACCTCCACGGTTTCTTGTTCCAAAACCTGCATAGTATGAGAATCAAGTATCTCTAATGGCGGAAAATGAGAAACAAAGTCATTCAACAATATTCTCGAAGCACATACATTCAAACCAATAAGAGGTAAAGGAGAAGAAACAATAGGCAACGGGTTAGATAAACCTTGCACAATCTCTTGTATTACGGAATCCTCTTCATCCTTGAAAAACTCAAGTGAATTATTCACCTCTTGTATATCATGGTCCTCTATCAAACCTTGCAACCATTCTTCGTCCGTTTCTGCCGTAACCAAAGTCTCGACATAAACATCATCATTACAATCATATGCAAGCTCAATTGGGTCTTCCACAATATTGGTTAAACCGGTCTCATTCTCAACATACTCCTCTTTGTTGTAAGGCACATACTCTTTGCGGATCCAAATTTTATTATAAGAAACTTTTCTAGAACACTCGAAAATGCATCATCCTCAAGCTCCACCCTTTGAATAGGCTCTTGATCATTATTAAGATCAATGCTCGAGTAATCTACACAAGTGTCATCATATTCCTCTTCGTCTTCATCTTGATCCCAAAAAGACTCCATTGTACACTCCTCGGGGATGTCACCATGAGTTGTTTCAAGCAATGTATCATAATCACCGTCACTATCATAGTCAACATAAGATTGGTCCTCGCTGAATTTAGTGTTGGTAATCTCTAACTCATCCTTTTGAATAGGTGAATGATCATTATTAAGATCAAGAGTTGAGTTAACTACACAATTATCAACGAAAGTGCCCAAGGATTGGCCTTTTTCAACATTAACATCAATCAAATCTTCATCACAAACCATATGCACATTAGAATTATCCATATCTTCATTGCATTGATCAATGCCTCTTCGCAAGCTAGCAATACCTTCACGAAGTTCTTGGAGTTGCTCGTTTGTAGTCTCTTTAGCTTTTTGAAATTCCTCTTGTAAAAAAGTTGGAAACTTGATCTATAAAGTTAGAGGCTTTTTGTTCACGAGCATAAGAATCCTCCCATCCTTGTGGTTGTTCCCCGCCATAAGGTTGTTGAGGAGAACCATAAGGTTCCATGGAATATTGGTCATAACCAATGAATTGGTTTTGATTATACCCCCAGAATTGGTAGTTGTCGTATTGTTGAGGTTGTTGAAAACCGTATGCATTGTTCCAATATGCTCCGGAATTGGTAGTTGTCGTATTGTTGAGGTTGTTGAAAACCGTATCCGTTGTTCCAATATGCTCCGTCCATAGAAATTGGTACCTGAAATAAGATTCTCAAAACTATGTTAAAACCAAAAAATAAGAAAAACTAAAAACAAAAATAAGAAACCAAAAACAAGTGACAACTGCTGCCTCCCCGGCAACGGCGCCAAAATTTGACCGGTTGTCAGCCGACACAAATATAAATTACACTTTCTTACTACTCAAAATATAAATATAGCAAGGGCAAGAAAGGATCGTTCCCACAGAGAGGACTAGGTTGTCAAATTGTTTCGGTTCCCTATAAATAACACCGGTAGTTTTGTGATTTTTATATAATAAATTAAATAAAACAAATAAAGAAATAAGCAAACAAATCAAATCAAGGATGAGAAAGTATTGGTCATGGATTTCGTCTTCAATCACAAACATGTTTTCAACACAATAACTAGAATATTTTAATCTCAACTTTTATCAAAGGCCCTTGAATACCTTGTTCGCAAGAATATCCCGTAAATCTCCTCATGTCATCAACAAACACATTAAAAGATGCGAATATGAATTCTATCTAAAGGAACAACCTAACGTGTAAAAGCACTAATCAAGTTTAATTCCTAGATGCATTAAGTTCTATGAAATCGGGCTAATCAAAGTAATCGAACGTGGGAAAGCGCACTAATCCGATTTAACAAAGGTTATGGTTCACATATGATCATAAGAATATATCACTACAAACTATAATCATATTTATGCTACTTGTAATCAGGAATCTATCACTTTTGCATATAACAAATCCTAATCTAGCAAGAGAGATGAAAACAAACTCAATCGATTCGCGACTCGACTAAATAGCATTCAAATCATGTAACAATATTGATGGTGAATCATAAACGATAATATGAGAGAAAACTAATTTATTGAATTAAAACCCATATTTGGAAATCCAACTAATCCATAACCAAAAGAAAACTCTAGCTCATATTCATGGAGTTCATAACAAGAAGAAAGAGAAAAGACTTCATGGTTCTAAACCCTAGAAAATAAGTAGAGACAAAAAGATTTAAAGAGATTAGCTAAAAGATATATCCCTATAAGTTGTAGAAGACTTTTCCTTTTTATATCTTTTCCTCTCTTCCAAAACTAGGTCAAGCCCCAAGGGTCCAATAGATAGAAGTCCACCAAGCCCATATGTGAGGAAAACCCATGTGAAAATATGTCCCAAAACTGTCGATTGAAGCCGGGATTATGGACGAAAAACGACCAGGAATAGTCGCGGAAAGTATCTCGGGTGACCGGCAAAGTCAAAACCCGGTCACCGGTCAACGGTCAACTCGGTCGGGTCAAGCGGGTCCGCTCGGGTCAACTCAGGTCAGGAGAGTCGGAGGCGAGTCAGATCACATTCAACTATCTCTTGGCTAATTGGACTGAGTTGTCAGGCCTTGAGCCATTTGCACAGGCCATAATCTGTGTTGCACCAAGATGGTGCATCAGTGCTTCCCTTCCAGCCATCACCAGCTACTGCACCTTGTATAACAGCAACAAATCCTTCCACTCAATGTCGGGCCATTCATTCCTCCACCAGTGCTCCCCACTACAGTGCCATAGCTAGCTAGCCATTTCCACTTCTTAGTCTGCAACACAGACTTAACTTTCTCCCCCAATTGCAACTTTGGTTAATCCATAGTCCACTCTGAGCTAGCATCACAACACAACTGAATCACTTAAACTCAACCTCCCCGTAACACAACTCCATTTCCTCTTCATGGCTCATTCCCTTGTAATAATCAGTTCAACAGTCATAACATCACCATCTGAACTCACAACCACAAATCCTCCAAATCTGTCTCGCAACCTTGCAATCTTAGCTCAAACCGCTGAACTCCCGGCCTTCACATCCAATTGGTAGCGATCCAATCACAACCACCCGGCTCTAACGGCTCCATCCAAGTCTCGAATCAAACTCAACCAAATCCATATGACTTGACCATTCCTCGCGAGTCCATAATCCGATCCGCAATCACCTACCAATTCATTCATCGGCTTTTGCATTTTCGCACAACACACACCACGAGTCCATTGCACATGAACTCAATTCAAACACCACTTGTATCTTATTTCTGTAGTCTCAGTAGCTGTAACTTCCTTCACTTGCCATAGCTTCTTATCTGCAGCCGCTCCTAGCCAACCATCTTTGCTGCCAAACTTTGTCAATTCCAGCTGCAACTCCTCATTATTCTCCACTGCCATCTTCCCTGGAAACAACATCACCAGCGGCTGCACCTGCAATCTCCCATTTTCACAGCTCCAGACTCCAATCATCACCAGCTTGCATCTCAGTACCACCATAGTCATGTCACCTGGCCTAACATTCATTTAAGTCATCATATACCCATAGAACCAATTCCATCCAATTCCTTGCTGTAATTCGAGCTCAACCCAGTACTTGAGCTTCACCAGTATCTGCAATTATAACTCATCTATTTCCATAGCTCAAGCCATCTCAGTAGCAGCAACAATGACCAGTTTAGCTCAGAAACAACAAACATCACTTCAGTTCTGCAACACTGCACCTAAGTCTCCACCATTGAACAACATCAATACCAGGTGCCAAGTCATTAACCAGAACTGCAATTGCGGCTTCAGCATGCCATTCTGCTCAGCTCAATTCCATTACACCAATACCAAACCACCAACTTCACAGCATAACCGCACTAATCCTGCAATCTTCTGTAACTTCATAACCACCTAACTCAGGCCATAGCTATGCAATTGCACCTAAGAAAATTCTATCTGAGCTGCAACTTCAGAGCAACACCAATGAGTGCAAATCTTCACCAGAAACCCCTAATTTTCTCAAAGCATCTTCTTATCCTTCTTCTCTTTGAAATCCATGGCAACGCAGCAATTCATCCCTCAACTTATCATTGGAGCATCTCAAGACACACACGGTCCATCAGGTCCAACAACATCTCCCTGAGTTCACCATAGAACGAACACTAACAGTGGCGTAATCTTCTTCATTTCATTCTCAGAATCGAAATCACACAAACCCATCTAATCTTCTTCTTAATCAAACCTAATGCTCAAATCTCTTCATCAATTTCTCCACTGACTTACTCCCTCTCCAATTCATCACAAACCCCTTATTTGTATTTCACCATTTCTCAAGATTCAGTGACTGCAACTTTG
This sequence comes from Papaver armeniacum, assembly GCA_023531295.1. Taxonomy (NCBI): domain Eukaryota; kingdom Viridiplantae; phylum Streptophyta; class Magnoliopsida; order Ranunculales; family Papaveraceae; genus Papaver; species Papaver armeniacum. Next base: position 138,193 of record JAJJWW010003444.1, read on the forward strand.
TTTCTTCTTCCTGAATTCAACCTGAAACCCATTTTCTCAACAGCAAACCCTAGTTCTTCATCTGATCTGTTTAACCTCTCATCTTCGAATTCTTCTTTAGCAACAACTTCCTGTAAAAAATTCAAATAAAACCCCTCTCAAATCCTTTCATTCCTCATGAATCATCTCTCTGATTTTCCTTCTCAATTCGGACAACATTAGCATAAGTGATATCGGGGAAGATGACCGAGAAAATGATTTCTCAGTCATGGGTTAGACTATATCCAAGGGATGAGATGTCACCCATCAACTTGATGAGGGGGTGGCCCCGAGTAAAACCGATATCTGCTTTTAACAGTTCTTTTGGACTTTGGCTGGTTGTCCCTTATCTTTGGCTTGGCTCCCAGCATCACTTTGCCTCGCAAATAATGATTCTCGCTTCTTTATGCTCAAAATGGATGCTTTCTCCTTCTTTTGCTCCAAATGACTCCATTGACCTAATAACTCAAAAATACGCGTAAAGTACATAATTCACAAGAAAAATAGCAAAGAAAGCGTAACTACTAGATAGTAAATTAGGTGTTTTAGACACCTATCACCGACCTACCAACAATCATTGTATAAAGAAGTATCATCTTCGAAGCAAAGAGGAGACTCGACACCGGGATTCTTCATACGCCGAGTTGAAAGTCACGATCTTCCTCACATCATTAATCCAAGAAAGTGCCCCATTTACAAAGATTCCCAGGTGCCTTGTCCTATGAAAGTGGGGTGTTACACCTATGGTTCTCCACCCACTGCCACCGCCGATTGTGTATACCTTGACCTCTCCTTTTGAGAAATCATTCGATTTATTAGGGTAGCAGATTTTGACAACCTTGTACTGTTAAGTAGTCATTGAATGAACATATCCAAACCGAAGAGGGGAAATGATTTTCTTCACAAAAGGTGTCTCCAGGAGGAAGATTGACATATTCCCCGGTGATGGGATTGCATATGTGGATATGTATATTTCCTTGGTAAATCGTTGACACAAATCAAACCATTACATGAACCAATTACGAAATCCTGATGAGAAAAGTTGATGCTTCTAAGTGTATTGTAAGAGAAACTCCCATATATATTCATCTCATTATTATACTCATGTCCATAACAAATTCGATGTTTATCATTCCCTAATTTATTTAGTTTTTCTTCAAAGGAGAATAAAAGACCCGTTAATTGACGTTGATGGTGTATCTTAGCAAATTGATTTATTGGATGACTGATAAGATCTAGGAACCTTTTGCAAACTAATTTTCAATCTAGAACAGACACAATTGGTAGTCGTGAAAGTATGTCTAATACTACATCTGACGGAAGACACTCCATGGTGTCTCTCCCGCCTTGTTTCCGCAGGAGTTACGAACGTGTTGAGCAACGAAATACCTCACGATAAAATACAATAAAATTCTGTTTATACACAATAAATACGTGATGTGCGCGCGCGTCAAGTCACTGTTGATGTATCTTTTGGGAAAGTAGCTAATGCTAGGGGCGGAGCCAGCCCAGTGCAGGGGTGTGCACTTGCACCCCAGTCCAGGTGGCTCCCTAGCCTAATTTGGATCCAAAGCAAAAAAATTTAACTATCTAATAAGTAATAAGCTTAATTTTGCATTTTGCACCCCCTAAAAAATTTTATCTCCCCAAAGCAAATTTTTGCACCCCTTCTTAATAATCTTGCCTCCGCCCCTGATCCAAATGATCTCAAACATACACAATGAAGTAAACAAGCAAGAGAAATAGAAGAACACAAGATGTACGTGGTTCGGTATGATTACTTATGTCCACGGGGTAAAGGGATGATCTTATTTCTTGATTCAGGATTACAAGATAATTGTTTTTCTCTCAATACTCTAGGTGTACTCTCTTTCCTCACTTCTTACTTGAGTTTTACCTCTCTACATAGTCTCTATTTATAGTCACGGTGATGATACATCCAGTACTACGATGTTGGGCCTGATGTAGCTTCATTGATGTTCTTCTCGGGCTATCAGTTGATGCTTCAGCCGATATTCATATTTGCTTAGGTCGAGATATCTAGCCGAGCCGGGTGATGTCCCCTTCGGATATCCCACTACCCGATGTTGCTTGTTTGGTGGAGATGACCGATGTCCCCCTTTAGGTCCCTGGACGAGTCTTACTTTGACCGAGCTCTTCTTATCTCTTCACCAACTCTGTCAGTGCATTTATTATTTTTGTACCCGATGAGCATCACATCAGAACTTTTTCTCCTTTTATGTCGACCTCACGGTCGCTTCTAACAAGGTCAGATTTGGTGAGGTGATTCAGTACTCCTAGCGCTTATTTCCCTTGGTACGCCATTGCCTAGGATTGTTCCACCTGTCCCTGTGGATTATTTACACCTACAAGTACATTGCGAAAGATTTCCAGATTTAACAATTCATAGATGGACTTTAAAAAACAGTACCCTACCACTTGGCCAAAAGATACATCACCATGTGCGCATCACGTCTTACTATATATATACACAATTTTATTGTATTTATATTTCCTATTCTGAGTACAAAGCTATTGATCGAGCGTGCTATCCCACACGACTTTGCGAGATGATTTTCCGTAAAAGCGGCTTCTTTACCGTTAGATCATGCTAAAATCCAGATCTAACCGCCTTGAACCCTTTAGGGGAAGTGGTGGGTCCTTCCCTAAAAGTGATAGATCCTTTTTTGAATATGAATCTAACAGTTGATTTGATCATCCAACCAGTAAAGAGCCGCTTTTGCAAGTTAGCCATCCCGTAGTCGTGTGATAGCATTTATCTTATTATAAATACAAAGCTAAACATCTCTTGTTGCTCAACCCGCGTTTTTAACTCCGGCAGAATCAAGGGCGAGACTCGAGAGAGACGCACAGGAATAATAAAAGAATACCATGGAGTGTATTCCGTCAGATGTAGTATTAGACATACTTTCTCGACTACCAGTTGTGTCTGTTCTAGATTGCAAATTAGTTTGCAAAAACTTCTTAGACCTCGTCAGTCATCCTAGAAATCAATTTGCTAAGATACACCACCGACGTCAATTACTACATCTTGCAAGTTATGGCGATGGAGATGCTTCTTCTTCTTCGTTAACGGGTCTTTTATTCTCCTTTGAAGAAAAAATAAATAAATCAGTAAGACCACGAATTCAGTATAAACCATTGAATTATGCACCACGACTTTGTTATGGAAATTATAAACCACCACGACTTTGTTATGGAGATGAGTACAATAATGAGATGAATATCTATGGAAATTACTCTTACAATACACTTCAAAATACCAGCTTCAGCAGCTTTTCTCTTTATGATGGCGTTGTTGGTTCATGTAATGGTTTGATTTGTCTCCAGAGACACTACCAAGGGAATACGAATATCTACATATGCAATCCCATCACCGGGGAATATGTCAATCTCCCCCCTGGAGACACTTTTTGTGAAGAAAATTATTGGCACATCTTCGGGTTTGGATACGTTCTTTCAACGACTAATGAACACTACAAGGTTGTTATGATCAGCTACCCTAGATCGGATGATTCTTTAAATGGAAGGATCCAGGTATACACAATCGGCAGTGGCAGTGGGTGGAGAGCCATAGGTGCAACCTCCCACTTAGATAAGACAAGTCTCATGGGAATCTTTGCAAATGGTGCTCTTTACTGGATTGATGATGACACGAAGATCACGGCTTTCGACTTGGCAGATGAAGAATTCAGAGTAATCCAGTCACCACCTTGCTTCAATGACGATACTTTCATACACTATGATGATTATATGCTCCGAGCATTGAGAGGGAATTTGTGCCTTTGTCATCAAAGGGACAAACACAATCTTCTAGATATATGGTCTCTACAGAAAAACTCAACAGGGATGATATGGAGTAGGGACTTCAGTATAGCATACGACGCGTCGGACGGTAGAATGTATGACACTTTTCCCGCTGCTACGCCGATATTAATCACAAAGAAGAATGAAGTCCTCTTTGTGCACCAAAGTTCAACGCTTTATTGTTATGATCCAAAAGCAAATACGGTGATACAACTTTGGGATGTGGATGTTGTGATGCGGGAGTTACGGCAGCTTACTGCATTTCCCCACATGAACAGCTTTGCTTCATTGGAAGCTCTAGGAGAGAGGTCTGAAAGAAAGAAGAAATTTAGAGAGAGAAGCCGAGCAAGTTGCACAATCAGCTGACCTGGGATTCCATTTTTATTCATTTTTACTTGTCTGAGGGGTTTACATTTCTAATCATGAAGGGATCCAAGTCTTTGGTACAACATTTTATCAACCAAAATTACATCTTGTATTTGCACATCTACTTGTAAAGTTTCAGGATTTCATCAGTGTATTTAGCTACAACTTTATCTCTCCTTATTTTCATGGTTGGTGTCATCAAACCTCCGTCAATCTGCAACGAGCCGTCAGATACGGATATGTTAATTATCACATATTCTTAGAAAAGGTAACAAAAAGAACGTATCAAAAACAAAACAAAAAAACGTGATTGTGAATTTGTTGTGCCATTTTTAGTATAGGACACTACCGACTGGTACTGACACGGAACCAGTCAAACTCCCACCATCCTGTTGATGGTTTTAGTCGGTGAAATATACTTACGGTAAATGGTTCATCAAGGACTAGTATTGGTCCGATCTGGAATGAGCATCCCGAAGTCCTGCACAAAATAGACAGCCTGTTAAAACTCTTTTTTCCTCCTGTTCTGCAAAATGTAACAACCATTAAGGTTGGTTCTCATAATGATAATGATGATTAAACAAGACTAGGATTTCCAAGCCTTTTTTTTAAGGACCTAATTTAGCCTCTCATACAAATTCGAAAGATGAATGGGATGTCACTTTTACAAAGAAAACATACAATTCATATACCTCCATATTAATGTCGGGTCTTCAGGGTTTCATGTATAAATATTAAGATAAAATGTAGCTGTATCTATCCATGAAGATTCTTTTCTTATGTACTACTACAATATAGGACACGTGAAACCGTTGAATATAATGGGCATGTCTTTTATATGCCTGATTTTTGTTAGTTCCATAGCACAGTAAAAACATATAATAAATAGAGCATGTCATATAAGAAAACATTAGACAAAAACGTCATAGATATGAATTTCAGACATTCATGCGGTATCTATGGGACAGA